>JAYMTF010003224.1:0-15762 GCA_036897485.1 Pelargonium nanum | reverse complement strand
TTTTGCAAAAAATGGAAACATGACACTCATTTTGGGACGGAGGGAGTATTTATTTTTATTAAAGTTACTCTAAGATCTTGCAATTCAAGTTTTAGATTTGGTTTATACTTTTCTTTTAAAAAATAAGTTTGCCAAATGACCATTATAATACACTTTTTGCCCACAATTACAACAATTTGGGTCCTATACTCAGCCCATTGGAATTATATGGGCCTTCAAAGTTGGGCCCACCATGTCAAAAGCATGCTTGATTGGTCCATAAGAGTTTGATTCAAATAGACCCAACTTAGATTGTAAGTTTGGAGAGTCCGCAATTCGGATCCAAATTCAAAAAAGAAAAAACATTAAAATTTAGATTGGACTTGATAAATTCTCACAAATTTACCCATTTAATACAAAATTTTGGAATCTAATCAAACCCGATCCTGACTGAAAATCTAAAATATGAATGGACCTTGACGGCTGACCCATTTCAGATCAAATGTCAAATAGTTTTTATTATTTTGAATTTGAACAAATCGAAACAATTATCGACATACTATAACTAAACTGAAACAAGTGAAAATATTTGAACTAAATTTGAATAGATAATTAAGGGCTAAATGAGAACAATTTGAGTGTACATAGACATTTTAGACTTTTATCCTTAAAAAAAACAATCCTAGAAAAAATTGCAAAAAATAATACTAAAAAATAAAAATATTATTTTATCCTCTATCATGATATATTTATACCTTTTAAATAAATAAATAAATAAAATCCTTCCAAGGTCCCTTTCAGTTTTTTCAGTTTCATTATAGAGATTTATTACTATTTTCTATAACACACTCTCAAAAAGATAAATTGTACGGACACCCAAAACCAAGGTGGTGACTGGTGGCCAAATCATGAAGATCTGTTTTTGATGACCAAAACTGAGGACGATCGAACAACAACCCACTTCAAATCGGCACACATTTTTTGATTCTGCACAAAACCCAGAAGAAAAGCTGAGAAATTTCCGTTTCAGAAGCCGAGAAAATGTTGAGCAATACCAGCAAGGGCTCGAATTCCAGGGCCGTGGGCGCGCTTTTCCGATCCCGGATTCCGACTCTGATGGTCTCCATGTTCGCTGCTCTTGCCTCCATTTACGTCGCCGGCCGGTGAGCCTCTCTCTTTCCACGTGTCTCTGTCTTTTTCTCTTTTTTTGTGATTTTTTTAAGATTAATTTAGATATGAGCTGATGGTTTGAGGTTTTTGTTGAATTGGGTGTTTAATAATTTGATCATTTTAGCTTAAAGTTTTGTTTTTTTAATGATTCATGTTGATTTGTTTTGGGGCAATAGGTTATGGCAGGATGCTGAGAACAGGGTTCTGTTGATAAAAGAGCTTGACAGAATATCTGGACAGGTAATTTAGCAATTAGTACTCTTTGATTATGATATTTTTTTCATTTATGGAAAACACATATTTTTTTTATGTTTGGAATGTTAATACATACTTTGTTAATTGATGTTCTTAACCAAATATCTGTGTAGTTTACTGTTCTAATGTTTGAATTTGTTCATACTAGTACTCTTTGATTATGATATTTTTGATGTAGGAGATGTGATTCCTGGTGCGAACTTGAAATATGTTCTTAACCACATATTCAACCATAGAGAACATTTTTTTTGTTCAAAATGTTAGTATATACTTTATTGTTTGATGTTATTAGCCAAATATCCTTAATTTTGTTCATACTAGTCCAATCTAAGGATCTAGTTTGAGCATTTTGTGATTGAATCAGTTGGTTTGAGTTATGATTCGCTGGATTTCATTTGAATTGTCTAGTATACATGAATGGACTGTGTGACGTGTACACATTTTTTTATGGAGTTATATATTTGGACTGAACTCTCTTCGGTTTTCAGGGACATTCTGCTATATCGGTGGATGATACACTGAAAATTATAGCCTGCAGGTCAGATGCTCGTCCTTGGTTGTTTGGCTCTACTAAAGGGTGTTTATTTTCCTTTACTATAGGTCTGATGAAGGATCTTTTTGTTGCTAGGGAACAGCAGAAGAAGTTATCGGCCACTGAGATGGAACTATCCGCAGCCAGACGAGAAGGTTTTGTTTCTAAGCGGTCGGGAGAGACTAACGGGACTTATTCTAAGACGAGGCCACTAGTAGTAATTGGAATATTTACAACATTTGGTCGCAAGAACAACAGAGAAGCAATCCGGAAGGCGTGGATGAGAACAGGTACAGAACCATCTCTGAGTGTTGACTCGCTTATTTACTCTTCTGAGTTAACCGATATTTGGTGCTATAATAGATGTACCGGATATATGTTTGATGATGTACTTGCACAAATTTGAAGACTGAGAGCATGTAATATCATAAAAATGTATTGGTAATGATGTCATATCTATTTTCCGTTTATTCAATTGCTTAAGAGTTTGTTGCTATTAAAACTTCAGCAACAAGTGACCTTAGATTTATGAAAAAGTGCCTACTTGAATATGGGAAAATGCTTAGATTTGTATTTACAATAGAAAATATCTGTAGATGGATCATATAGGAAAATGAAGATAGTTTTGCTTAATTTCTTGGAAAAGCTTAGATTTGAGGGTAGATGTCATATTATAGAGCCTATATCACGCTGCATCTGGTATTGGCATATTATTTTAGAAAGAAAAAAATAAGGTAGTCCTTTTCCTTTCTCCCTGATCCAGTAACAAGATTGACCGTTATTTGGAAGTTTAAATCAGTTTTCTATTTTTGCAGAGGAGAAAGGCATCATTATACGATTTGTCATAGGAAGAAGGTCCTCTCTCTCTCTCTCTTTATTCCCACACCAAAAACAAAGTGACAATTGGCTAGAGCTTAGTTTCAAACTGATGTTTTGTTTCTTTGCAGTGCCAACCACGGGGACAGTTTTGACAGGGACATTGACAGTGAAAATAAGCAGCATAATGACTTCATTATTCTGGTATGTTCAAGGAGTCACCGAGAGTTAATTCCAATACTTTCCATGGATTTAAATAATTCCCATTGAATCTGTATTTTAGTTTTGCACATCTACTTTGGATATGGCATTTCCATTGGCCTAGGGTCAAAGAAGATGAAAATTTCCTTCTTTAGAGGTGATGCTAAAGCTTATCTCATAGAATTGTAAAGTAAAATTTAAGGTCTACATACGAAAAACTTAAAAAAAATAGTTTGAATATTTAAGGTTATTGAAGAACAATCATTTGCAATTAAAAGACCGTCGTTTTTTTCTCATTATTCCTTAAGACCTAAAGCGTGTGCACTATTTAGAGTCTCCTAAACACTTCACATTCTATTTTTGGCTTCAAATGCATATTTTCTTGTCTTTTGTTTGAACTAGCTGAGCTTTTATCTGTTTTGGTATGGACTTACACAATTTACCTGATTGCCTTCGTATTAAATCCTAATGCACGCGGTCCAAAAAAACATAATCTCCTTTACTCAAACAATTCACTTCTTCTGTCAACAGGATAATCATGTCGAAGCAGCGGAAGAGGTTTCGAAGAAGGCTAAATTGTTCTTTGCTTCTGCTGCCGATAAATGGGACGCCGAGTTCTATGCTAAAGTTAATGATGATGTTTATGTACATATTGGTTAGTATCATCATTACTTAGATGAGGAACTGGATTATCTATGGTATTCTTTTTTTTTTTTTTTTTTTTTTGATACGTTGATTCTACAAATCTACCTTGCACTTAATCTCCTCTGAATAACATTATTGTTCATATCATATTATTGCATACTATATGTGAACATGCCTTAGTAGCTGTTCCTTTTTTTCCACCCAGATCTCTTGGGAAATACACTTGCAACTTATTTGAACAAGCCTCGTGTTTATATTGGGTGTATGAAATCGGGAGAAGTATTCTCTGAACCGTAAGTTTACTTTGAAGTTTTTTGTTTTGAACAAGATGCTAATTGAAGTCAAATGTCTTCTATTGATGTGGTATTTGTGATTACTGGTCTTTTTGCAGGAGCCACAAATGGTTTGAGCCAGAATGGTGGAAATTCGGTGATAAAAAATCGTAAGTCACATTTTGCTATTTGTTTCATCTTTGCAATTACACAAATAAACATTCATGTCATGATTAGAGGACCTGGTGGCCTACAATCAGCTTTTTACGCTACCAGGTTCTCCAAATTCACTCCAAAATCCTTCCGGACCTTTCTACACATCTTATCAGAAATGATGGCCAAAGCACTAGAACAACAGAGAAATCATAGTTCTCTTCTGAAATTCAAAATCGAACATAAGTTAAAAAACATAAGAAGAAGCTGTGGAGCCATTTAATTTTGTTTGTTGGCCTGTTTCGTATGTACTATGCGAATTTCAACCCAATCCGTTGACATCATTATCAAAGCCCATTGTTGCCCCATCTGCATTATTAAAGCATTCCTGGTATTCTGGACCAAAATAAAAAACTCAATATCTTGTTCACATTCAGTTACTTTCTGCACTGATCACGCTCTATATTATTTAACCGGGACATGCACAATGACTAGCTCCACTCTTTCTTGTGTCCGACAGATACTTCCGCCATGCTTCAGGAGAGATGTTTGTTATATCTCGAGCTTTAGCCAAATTCATATCAATAAATAGGTACCTTCTATTCTTTATTGGTGCATAAATACCGTAACCTAACACAGTACGGAGATGGTATTGATTTTTGTTTATCAAATATGCAGATCTATTCTCCGTACATATGCTCATGATGATGTCAGTGCCGGATCCTGGTTCATTGGGCTTGATGTCACACATGTAAATAACAGGAAGTTTTGTTGCTCATCTTGGTCATCAGGTCTCTCTCTTTTTCTCCTTCTCTCTCTCTCCACATGCACGCTTGCATGACCTTAGTAGCACAATCATACCATTTGGCTTGCATGCGACGATACTTGGAAATGTAGCAATATTCAAATATATCTTGCGTAAAGCTGGCAATTCATGTTGACGTGTTGTGTTCATGTCGCGTTAGGTGTTAAATGTGTTATATGAGTCAAAACAAACACGACGTGTTTGATAATCGTGTTGGCTTGTCGTATTCGTGTCATTTTTGCCTCAAACAAGAGATGAGATGAGTTGAGTTGCAGTTGAAGTTGCTCCCATTCTCTGCTTTCACTCTCCCACTTCAGGAGCAATAGATATGCACAATAAATGTAGAGCTGTGAGTGAGAGAGGACATGTATTTGAACAATAATCGTGTAAACGTGCAGTTCGCGTTTCACATGTCCAACATAAACACAACACGATTAGAAACATATGTTGAGCATGAACACGCTCAAATCATGTCGTGTTTGTATCAGATAACGCCTCGTATCCTAAATTGCTAACTCTAATTGCATGACACGCGTCCAAGCGCATGCCTAAGCCGGCAAGTTTGAGCAATTATTCTGTGTTGCAGGAGCTATATGTGCAGGTGTTTGAGTTACTATACTGTATCCATCCGACACTTGCTGTTTGTTCGATGTGAAGTTTTGGCACTCAACACATACTAGCCATCTCCGGTAGTTGATTCTGAGATTCTTGATCGATTCAGTGGATAACGACAAACATGAAACCGTTATATATAGCTCGAAGAAATCACAGGAATGCTCTTATGAAATGTGATGTATCAACTACGATACCTGTGGATCAATTCTTTCATTCATGGATGTGTATAGAAAGAGAGGCTACAGGCCATTTTTCTTCCTTTTCTGATCCTTTTTGTTGAACTGTTCAGTTCTGATCCTGATTTGGCTTTCTCAATGTACTAAATTACTTTAGCTATTTGAAAGATGAAATAAAGTTTTGCTTATTTGAGTCTTCAGATTTGAGTTTTTTTTTCCTCGAACAGGAAACCAATCGTTATGTTAGCAGATAACCGAGAATAGAAAACTTTAAAATTGAATTGAGAAAATATCAAATCGGATTTTGAATGACTGTAGGTTTGGATCCAAATTGTCAGCTCTAAATATGACTATGATATCGACAAACAATCTGGCTTGAAAGCAAATCAAGAAAAAGATGGGTTTATAATTTTTTGTTACATTGCAAAAGTGACTAGTCTTTTAAGAGCACATTGTTGAGAAAACAAAAGGGTAGAAGAGATATAAGCTACTATCATGGAAAACACACTATACAAGTTAACATAGACTTCAGTAAATCTCTCATGAAGAGCTGTTCAGGAAATGAGCCAAAGCCTTATCCGTGTCGTTGTCGTACATGACCAAGGCTTCCGCAACGTTGTTCGATGAAAATCCCATTTCTCGTAGGAGGGTGAATCCATTGACAAATTCCCGAACCTGAAGAAAAAATATATAAAAAACCATCATTTAGTCGGGGAAAGTTCTACCACATAAACACCCTATCAAGTCCTATCCAAAAATATCAGCATCCCTGAGAAGAGCTCAAGATAATACCTTGGTTGGATTGTCTCCATAATTTTGAACTGCAAGAGGAACAGCTTCTCGGTTCAGCCCCGATGCAATGTATTTGCTTACAACAGGATCCACGACAGAGCCCTGCAAAGAAGATAATGTCCAGTTTATACATGAAAAGTAATTTCATGAACAAATCCAGTATTCGGGACAAATATGTTTGTCTGATATAAATACATTTGCAAAAATAATTTAAATATAAAGCTGACATAATATGACATAACGGAGCTACAAGTTTGTTCATGCATAATAACTAACGGGATCAAGTCACAATTTTTGTAAGAGAGACGACCATTTGAAACACATAGAGTGAACAACTTACCGCTGAAGATGATGAATCTGAATTTCTGGAAGCTAGGTTTTCCAGCCCAAGCCTGCTCCAATTTTGATTCTCCTTCTCTGCTTCAGCTAAAATTCTTCTTTCAATTTCAAAATCAAACTGGAAATTGCTCCGCGGAATATCTCCCATTTGTGGCAACATATGGGGCTAAAAGATGACATGAAAAAAAACTCCACATTCAAGAACATATTATGTAACAAGAATCAAGTAGCAAATGTTGACTGAAAATGGGACTTTTGGTTGTCATGATAATCAAAAATAGTACATTAGACTCTTCACTCTTCAGTAAATTAACTAGCAAAATATGATCTACACCACTTGCATAAACAACTGAATTGAACTGCACAATCGCACGCGCGCACCCACACACAAAATTTTATTCTTCGTTTTGTTGCAAAATGACATAAATACAACGAAATAATTTGGGCAAGAGTGTAGTTCAAACAACAATAGAATTATAGCCCTTCTACAATCAAGAACCAGTCTATAGATGGAGTTACAGAATTAAATGCAAGAAACAGCATGCCATAATCTAATTTGCATAAAACAAAGAGGCCTATCATGAGTTACACAAATGACAATGAATGCACTTCGTTATAAAGCCAGAATGCAAACGTTTTCTACAATAAAGTATCATCAATCCTTTGATCATAAATGTAAAATCAATCTTACCGGAGGTGTGATCCGGTATTCTGGCTTTATAGCAACCCTAATGCCAAATCCTGCTGCAAAATTCGAAAGAGAAAAAAAATGAACAATTCAGCACTCTAAACATCTATAAACAACAATTTGACTTGGCAGTCAGACCAGGATATCTGATGAATTAACGTTACATGCTCTTCTCATCCAAAGATGAGCTAGCTAACAAAGCCACAACCTTTGTTTGGTTATCAGACAATCAAAGAAAAAATGAAAGCAACACACAAAAAAATCCTCCCTTTCCTAAATTCAATATACCAAAATCGAAATTTCATCCAATTAGAGCTTATTCAAGCGAATATTACCATTCCAAAACCCCAAGCTTAGCACTCAAATGATCACTTGTGTTCCAACTCCTAACATACTTTCCTCCTGTTTGTCAGGCAATTTCTCAGGAAAATAGTAAAAGGCAATTAAGAGCTCTAAAAACCTATCAACCACAATTTAACTCAGTGATCAGATCAGAATTGCCTAAAATTCAAACACAAAATCGAAACCTACATTAGGGTTACCAGGAATTCTAATGAAAATCAAAACAAAACACAAAGGAAAATCAAACAACACCAATCATTTTTTGCATCCTGGTAGATTAATTTCTGTTGCAACTCCCAACAAAAACTTTTACACCATTTTCTCACATGATCTTATGCTCCAACTCCTACATAACTTTCCTCCTATTTCTCGAGAAAATAGCAAACAGCAATTTAGAGCTCTAAAAACATATCAACCACAATATAGCTTAGCGATCAGATCTAAATTGCCTAATTAATACAAACGACAGGCGTGTGAAATCAAATCAATCACATAATCCAAACCTATGTTTGATTAACCCATTGTAAATCAAAACAAATCACAAATTAAATCAAAGAAAGCCAATTCTTTTCATCCTCAAACCCCAAGCTAACTCAAATGATCACATGTGTTCCATCGAGAAAACAGTAAAAAGCAATTTAGAGCTCTAAAAACTTACCGATCACAATTTAACTTAGCGATCAGATCACAATCGCCTAAAAATCATACACATAATCGAAACAAAGCACAAATAAAATCAAACAACCCCGATCATTTTCTGCATCCGTAGTAGATTAAATTCTGTTGCATCTCCCAAACTAACTTCTCCAGTTTCTCGTACGATTTATCGAGAAAGTGAGAGCAGGCAAAATTAGAGACAGATCGAAGAAGAAGCTACTCACAGGAAGACGAAGGAGAAGGAGACTGGTGATAGGGAGATGGAGAGGGAGCTGGGCGCAGCGGCGGAGGAGCAACGTTGGAAGGACCAGATTGAGCAACCCGAGGGTACATGGCGGAGCCGCCGTACATCGGATGGGGCGACGGAGAAGATGATGACGTGGATTGCCGGTACATCGGGATCTGGTTGCTGGTTCTGTAATCGTAATCCATTGAAATCTATCTGCTTCACGTTGCTTTGTAGAGAGGAAAGATTTGCGAAGACGGAGACGAAATATTTGGAGGTTAAGGGACTGTTTGGATGAAAAAAACGCGTCAAAACGAAACGGTGAAATGGTGTTCGTTTGATTATACAAACCGGACCGAACCGAATGTCCCGGCTCGAATTGAATACCGGATTGTAATCTTCTGGATTTCGGACCGGGTTGGACCGTTCATGAAGGGTATTTTAGACATTTTGTATTTTCAGGAATAATTATGATAGTTTTATAATTACGTTTTATTAAGGATTTCATGTTGATGCAAGTAGATTTTGATTTGACGCATCATGAATTAACATTTCCAGATTCATTAACTAAATAAGTGTAGTAGAGTTTGACGCGTTACAAATTAACATTTACTACGTATATTCATTTAGTAAATTTGTGGAAGTAGAGTGTGTGTACGGATTCATTGTGTCTTAACTACGTCTCAGTAATTAATAAGTCGGTTTATACTCTTCACTTTCTTAACTAAAATTTACTTTTAAACCACTAGTTAACAAGCAACCTCAAAATCAATTGGTTAGGTGGGTAGGTTTTGCCTTTGGATTCTTTGAAATTCCAATGCAGACCTGCAACTACCAACCTACCAACTCATAGACAAAAACCAACTTGGCTTTTCCATAAATGTGCATCACCATTTAATTTCACATGCCTCACAAACAAATCAAGACAAAATAAAAACAATACAAAAGCCAAGGACCCATCAAGATCTTGGACCTTAGCTGTATCAAGTTGGTACCTAACAACATTAAAAGCAAAATCAGGGTACAAGAGTCTCATCATTGTCGCGTTTGTCATGAACCTGCTTTTGCAGAGATACTGTTTCTCTAACTCAAACTCGTGCCAATGTGACATGATCTTTGGACCTTACAAGTCTAGTGTACGAGACTTCCATCATTGTCACGTTTGTCATGAACCTGTTTTTGCAGAGAGACTGTTTCTTTTACTCGAGCTGATGTCAATTAACAATCTCAATACCAATATAATCACACTGACTACACATATACACCAATGTGCTTATTTCACAATGAATTGAAGTGAAGAAAGTTCTGTTCATAAAAAATGCAAGAATATTACTAAGCAACAGAAGAGGACCCTACTTGGGATTGAACAATGGGTGAGGAGTTTATTTCTGAGAGTTGTGCAGAAGATGAGGCTATGTCAGTTGCTGCTGTTGCTTGTGTCAATGCTATTATTGTTGAAGCTTCTGATATAGCTGTTGCTGGTGATGCTTCGTTCCCGGAGCTCCCTCGCTTAACATCTTCCACCATTTTCGCCACATCTCTCATTTTCGGCCTCTCCTCGGGGACTCTCACCACACAAGCCATTCCTATTTGCAACATCTCCACCATCTCTTCCTCTTTGTTTGGATACCTCAGAAGCTCAACGTCAAACACTTCCGCGGTCCATTCCTCTCTTACCACAGAATTCACCCACCTCACCAAGTGAACCACCTCATCTCCGCCCACAGCGTGGATGGGGGATTTTCCCGTGAGGAGCTCGAGAAGGATGACCCCGAAGCTGTATACATCTGATGCGTGGGACACTTTCCGGGAGTCTGTTACTTCTGGGGCTCGGTACCCTGCAGCGCGCATTGCTGGTGGAGGCATGGGGGTCATGAGTGATGCCAAACCAATATCAGAAACACAGCCGTATCCTTTGGAGTTGAGGAATATGTTTGAGGCTTTTATGTTTCCGTGTACAAGCTTCCCGCCATTTTGTGCGTGGATGTGAGCGATGCCTCTTGCTGCGCCAATTGCGATTCTTAGTCTTGTTTCCCAGTCTAGAGGTGTCCGGCCCTCTCCTCTCTTACCTGCAATATCAGTAACGTATTGATGACGAAGATTTAAATTTCATTTGTTCGTCAAGAAGCATTTTCTTCATGGCTAGTTGGACAAATCAAGCCTACATTTTAACAATATAGTTTCAGTTTAAGAGTCCTGCTACTAGACTATCCTTGTTTTCTCATGCTAAAGTCAAGAAACACAGCCTTCAACGCCAAGAATCGTTCCAAAGATAGATTGGATATTGATTCTACTAATGTAAGTGTGTCACTTAATCTGTTATGTTTGTGTGAAAACGGAAAGAACGAGACCAACACAGAACTAGTACTAAAAGTATATCCGAATCGTCAATAGACGCAATCATATAACTTCCGAGCAAAAAGAAAATGGAGAAACTGATGTAACGAGTTAACAAAGTAACAGCACAACTAAATTCATGAAACGCCCCTAAACGTCAAAGATCAATGTGAATATGGGATATTGATTCTAATAGTACTATCATGATCATCAAAAGCTATAATTATATTACTGAAACTGATATAACAAGTTAACAAAGTAATGGCAAAGCCGCAGACAAGAAAAGGGTTGATCATACCATGTAATACAGAGGACACGCTCCCTTGACTGTAGTAATCATAGACCATAAGCTTCTCGTCTTTGGAATAGAAGTATGCACGTAGTGGAGCTACATTCTCGTGACTAATTTTCCCGACCACTTCCATCTGTTGCTCAAAGTCCCGTCTTCCCAAGCTCACTTCCTTCACTCTCTTTACCACCACTGTGGTTGAATCCTCCAGAGCTGCCTTATAAGTTGTCCCAAATGTTCCCTTCCCGAGCACTTCAGCCGAAGCCCTCAACAAATCCTCCACATCAAATGCAAGATTAGGACCCTCAAAGAACACAATCTTGTTACCCTTATCTTGGCTCTCAGAAGTTCTCATCTTCAAAGCAACTTCTTTGCTACTCTTAGTCTTAATCTTCTCCGAGTACTCGCTTCCCTCACTTCCACCTTTCTTCGAGAGGCACATAATCATCAAAACAGCAATTAGTGCAAACACAAGTACACAACCACCAATGGCAATCCCTAGTATTGAAGCTTCCCCGAGTTTCACAGCTTTCCCAGATGACTCGCTTCTTGGTGGTTGAGGCGCGAGAGCGGGAGGGATGGCATCTCCGAATGACAAATTGTTACCAACAAACGCCCAACTAGGAAATCTCCGAAGAGAAATAGGCACAGTTCCACTAAGATTATTGTTGGCGAAATCCAAGTCTTGCAAACTAGGCTGAGAAATATCAGGAACTTCGCCAGAAAGCGAGTTGTTAGCCAGAATAAAATCAGTGAGATGGGTCAAATTTGCCACTGAAGAAGGAATGCTCCCATTGAACCTATTGTTAGACAGATTAACAATCGAAAGGTTGTTCCAAACTGAGAAATCAGAAGGCAAAGGACCCGAAAAATGATTGAATTGAAGATAGAGGGAAGTCAAGTTCCCGAGTCTGGAAAAATCAGAAGGTAAAGAACCCGAAATGGCATTCAATCTGAGACTTAGAATCTGAAGACCCGAAAGGCGACTGAGAGTGTTTGGAGCTATCGGACCAACCAAACCCTCCCCGGGCAATCTTAGGGCTATGATTCTAGAATGAGTAGTGTCACAAGTCACTCCTCTCCATCCTGTGCACACAGAAGATTTGTCATTCCAATTAAGAGATTTTGGGTGAGAAATGTTACCAATAAAATCAAGTAATGCTTGTTTATCTCCAATTGGGTCTGCACCAACAAGCAAGAAAATGGCTCCAAATGCCAAAATTGAAGAGTAGAAGAACCAAAAGTTCACTTTCTTGCTCATTTTCTCGCCTCAGATCTGGGAATGTTTCACATCTACAAGCTAAAAACAAGAAAATAGTGACAAAATTAGAACATGAATGGAATTAAAATAAGAACTTCAGTGCCAGTCAACAACAATTATCTTAACATTTATGGGTTCACTTTGACTCTCAAGGCTCTAAATTTAGAAAGTGTGGTCATATTAGACTGTTCTTCACTGGATTTTGCTCTTCCACCTACTCTGTTTCTGTTTGGTTAACGAGAAAATGCAGGAAATAGTTGACCCTCCAAATTTTCCCAACAAAACTAAAAACCCAACACTCTCAAAATAAAGAAAAATTAGAATCAAATTCTGTCAAAGCAGGATTCAGGAATTAAAATACGAATACAAGTGTCAATCATTAACAGTTTCCCAAATTTTCTCAACATTTCTGGTTTTATTTTGACTCTCAAGGCTCTAAATTTAGAAACACTGCTAAAAACAGTAAGCTCTCACTCAGCTTATTCATAGATTTTTCATTTTTCTTCAGTTCTTCACTGAGTTTTGCTCTTACACCTACTCTGCTTCTGTTTGGCTACCGAGAAAATGCAACTAAAAAAACTGGCCCTCGAAAATTTCCCAAACAAAACTAAAAACCCAACTCTAAAAACACTCTCACAACAAACACAAACTTCTGGGCAAGCAAAAAACTCAAACAAAATAGACCCAAAACAGAGTTTGAGAACGAAACTTACTTCAGATTCACAGATCGAGCTCTCCGTGTCTCCAATAGCGAAACAGACCCAAACCCAGTGTTGACAATCGTCGAAGAAGAGAGAGAATCAAACCCAATCTTCGAAAATCAGAAACAGTTAGCTACAGAGTAGAATGTGGAACCATAAATTGTTGTTGGTGATGATGATGATGATGAGCTGTGATTTGATTAGAGAAACAGAGCATCACATGCAAATACAACGAACCCAGTTGACAATCATTGAGAAGCCACGAAATCAGGAAATGGGATTGTTACAAAAACAATACATATTATATAAAATTGAATGTTTGTATATTAATTTGCATTAAATGCGCAAGTGCTTGAGCAAGAACAGGACAGAGCATGTGGAGACAAATAGAGCAAAAACAGAGGAAATTGCTTTGAGAAATTGCGTCTAGCAAGAAACTGCCTTTTTCTTATACGCTACATACATACACTCATTAAAATATATATTTCATTTTGGTCCTTAAACTTGTCATTTTATTTCAAATTTGTATCTAATTTTGTTTATGTTTCAATTTAATCTTTGAATTATTCTATTAGTTTCAATTTGATCTCACAACTAACTACGCAAATTTGTTTCAAATTGGTGCAATTTGAGTTCCGACAATTCTAAGTTTGATGTCATCCATGTGGCAATAATGCAGTGTTCATATCGGCAGTTATCTTTTATTTTCCATCAAATATATTGTCTCTTCAGAAGTACGTTGTATCTGTCATCCATTCAATTAGTACGTGTTTATTCACTAGCACGTGAATGTGGTGTCAACATGGCAATTACGGGTTTACCAATTTGAAACAAATTTACGCAGTTGAGGTATCAAATTAAAACGTTATTGATAATTCGATGACTAAATTAGAACAAAAAGTAAACTAAGTATCAATTTAAAACAAAATGAACAATTAAAGACCAAAATAAGAAAATTATTATTTTTTAATTAAATAATTGTAACTGGTGAGGAAATGGAATTATTTAATTAATTCATAATTAAGATGGAAGAACATGAGAGTTACGTGTTACATCAATGCATTATTTTTTATTTATGAGTTGTGGGAATAAGATGTTATTAATATATTGTGTACTAGTGTACCATTTTAGGTTTTAACTGAAAATGATTATATAAATAAGAGCTTGCAATTTGAAGTAGTGTCGACGAACACCCAAAATTTGACAAAACGGTTTTATCTGGGGTGATATTTGTATTTGTATTGTGTTGAAAAATTAGTATTACGTTAAATGAGTTAACGTGAAGTCGATCGATCATTCAACATTGAATTACATGCAAATCCGATCCATTTGTATATGTATTGTTACGATTCTATCGTGTATTGTCACACCCATCTATAGAATATTACATTCTAGAAGAAAGAGACATTTATAAAGGATTTATATTTGACCAACTACTCATATTTAATTCGTTTGATTTTTAATGTCAAAATTTTAACCAAATTTAATCTTCACATCACTGTCATAATTTGGAGCTATTGAACATAAATTTTATTCATTAAAATATATTATTGCTTATAACGTTTCACACAAGATGTCAAGAAAATTTCAATAACATATTGTTTAGTTCACTTTTTTTTTTTATGACTAGAAAATTAATATCATTGATTTTTTTAGATTTATTTATATAGATCAATGACATTCAATCATAAACTTAAAAATTTGAATTACACGGCCATCTTCTAAGAGAATTGACAGGACATGACACAATTAACATGTTTAAATTATTGAGTTCAACATTACATGACTTGCTGACACGTTCAAAAACGGATTGACATTGACCCAACACAACATGATATATATTTAATCTATTGTATTTTATATGAGTTATTTTTTACACGATATGTTTGAGAAGTTACACTTTTATCTTTAAATTTATAAATTAATAAACATGTTCAATGAGTTAAACACGATGGGTTGGATTATATGACAAAAACTCAATCAAACTAAACGTAAACATACTTGAATTCGTATAGTGATCGTGTCGTGTATTTCATGACTCAAATTGTAATTCCTCGCTATGTCGTAGTAGTAGTAGTAAATTACCAAACCAACCTTGAACCAATTAAATTAATAAACGTAGAACACATGCACGAACTGATCCACTTCCAATTTTTTAAAATAACCAACAAAATAATGAGTATAATAGTAATGTGTGGGACCGGAAGAGTGAGTTGACTTTATTATGGGCTCGCAGTGGTTGACGTGACAGTACTCCACGTGAGATGTATCCGCAATCGACGGTCTCATATTGGATTATAGATTACGTCATTGTCTGTGGGCCCATTGGTTGCTACTAACCACCCAGCTTTTTACTAACTACCATGCCCAATCACAGCCGTTGATCATATCCTCCATTTTTTCTATAGTTAAATTATTATCAAATATTAAAAATTCAAAATACAAAGCTCTCCCAACAAAGCGGGGATAGCTCAGTTGGGAGAGCGTCAGACTGAAGATCTGAAGGTCAGG
>JAYMTF010003223.1:0-15766 GCA_036897485.1 Pelargonium nanum | reverse complement strand
AGAGTGCCTGCAGCAACATGTTCTTCCATTAACTTGCGGAACTCATCACGGTTCTTTCTCTCTGCCTTTCTCAACTCTTCCTGTTTTTATCGAAGTAAGAACATGATCAAAAGAGGAAAAACATGCGCCCCCCACCCTCCAAAAAAAATGTAATAATAATAAACATTTGGAAAATAACCTTCTGTATCTTCCGCTGCTCCTCCTCTTCCTTCTCCAAATCACGCAAATAATCCTGTAACATGCCAAAATTAGCTTGAAATATTTAGCTGAAACTCAGCAGCTAGCATGTAAAGAGAAGTACCTGAAAAATTTCCAAACGGTCAATCTTTTCAAGACGTGAACATCTTTCATCCATTTCTAAACGATCTTGAACTTTTCGCCACTGGGTGTTAGCCTACGAAGGAAAACAGCTCAAGACATTAACAAAAAAACATACGAAAAAACTGCAAATATAAATTAGAATCTTACATAAGAGATACCTTAATGAAGTCGCAAGACTCTAAAAAACATTTGTATTCCATTATATGCTGCTTGCGCTCTTCCTGTGCTTTGGCTCGTTCCTGCCCAAAATCCCAATAAAGAAACGTTAAAAGCCTCAATAATTATCTGCACAAACACCATACCACATATTTTCCAACAATTGGTTTGACCTTGGCACAATGTAGGATTGCTGCCTTGTGACCTTTAAGTCACGGGTTCGATTTAGCAAAATAGTCTCTACAAAGCAGAGGTATGACTACATAAAAATTGACCCTCTTCAAATCGCACAATGGTGATAGCCTCGTGCAATTAGCCATTCTTTTATATTTGGAGAATGATCTAAATAGTCCATATACTATTTATTTTGCGCCCAATTAATACTTGTACTTGTTCCAATTTAATACTAAAGTATCAAGACTAAGCCAAATAAGCCCATGTTATCTAACTGATAAGATAACCATTAAATTATGCTGATGTGGAAATTAAATTTATTTTCGAATTTAATGTATCATATTAACTGTTAACGTTGTGATGACATGGCAAAATTGTTTTTGATTTATTGAAATTGCATAAATACCCTTATTGAAAGCTACCATAACTTATGTAAGATTACTTGATGATTGTTGATACTTGATATCCAAGCATCCTATTACTACTGCGAAATGTGTTCTTATTTATTATACTCCCTCCGTCCCAAAATAAGTGTCCTACTTTCCATCATGAGAAAAATTAAGAAAAAGTTAGTTAGTGTTGTATATTTCATCTTTTCTATCCTCATGCATATGATGTTATAACAAACTTAAGTAAAACTAACAAGCCTATTATAAGGTTTATGGATGACTAACCTCCTAAAAGGAAAAAGACATTTATTTTGGAACAAAAATGCATGTGAAACAGGACACATATTTTGGGACGAAGGGAGTAAATATTTTAAAAATATCAAGTCATTTTCAAATTTTCAATACATGCCACTTGAAATTAACTCCAAAGTCGTGAATGATGTAGTGATCAAAGAGCCTAAACCCTCATATCTCCTGTCATAAAATCATTCAAAAATCAAACCAATTTCATGGAATGTCCGTCAAAGATTGAAACAAAATAACATCAGTAAAATAATTGATACAAAACCTATAGAATGGAAAGAAAAGTCAGTATAATTCAGTTCCTTGTATGATTTAATTTAGTACAACAAGAACAGAAGAAAGGAAGCTAGGGTTGGGAGCATGTGGCGGGCTGATATGTCAGAGATTACAATGGCGGCAGGAGCAAGGTCACGGAATGGTGAGACGGCGGCAAGAACTCCAGTGAGTGGCGAGGCAGAGAATCAAGATGCAAGGACCACAGTGACATTGACCTGCATCCTTGGTCACGCGGAGCAGTCGACAGTGACGGTTGGGTTGGCCGGTGATGAGGATGAGTAGAGAGGGGGGGAGGTCAGTGAGGATGAGCAGAGGGAAAATAATAATAATAACAGATACGTCAGCATGGATGGGTCCATTTTATTCCACCTCCGCACTCTTTTTAGACAAACATTATTTTTATTATTTTTACGCTTCAATTTGATAAAATAAAAATAAAATAATGGAGTTAGATAGCAATGACTTATTAGGACCTATTATCTTGGAACATTCTCTGTTGGTGTTGTTAGTAATGTATGGCCTTCAACAACAAAAATATAGAGATTCTGTGTTTTCATATGCAGTATTGAGCACTAATTAATGGATTCCATTACTTTTGTATTAAATAGATCTAAGATCTAATATATAAGAATTGAAGACATGTTAGAATTTAAGAGCTTGTGAATTTCAAACCACCAAAAACCCAAAAAGCAAGAGCCCTGAGACATACAAAACTGGTACAAACTAACTGCTAAAAAAGAGATGAAAATGAAAAAAATATTGATGGGGATGTTTGTGTTTCTGTATGTGTGTGATTTACTGATTTATTAACTATACGCACTGATATGTCAATTCATTAATAACATGAATAAAAAAATATCAGAGACAAAACGCACTCCACAACAATGGGCATACAAACGCTAAAAATAAATATTAGCAGTCAGTTTCAGAAACTTGCCTTCTTCTCAACTTCCTCCAAGTAAGCATCAAAAATATCCTTGCGGTCTCTATCTCGCTCAACAGCTTTGAAACGCTCATCATCTTCAAAAATGGTCACTGCTTTGCTGAATGATTGTTCAGAAATTCAGTTAGCAAAGGAGACTTAACATGGACCTAGCCATGATATATCCAAACATCAAACAGAGATAAACATTGGTCACAAAATAAAAACTTAATGTAATATAGGGAAGGCAAACCTCCATCTTGTGGATGATGTCAACTCTTGGCACTCCTGCAATAATTTAAGACAAAATGGTGGGTACAATATAATACAGAATAGGGTGCAAGAAACTTCCAAAACCACTAACAACTTACTTCTAACATCTTCTTAAATTCTTCACGTGCCCTTTTCTGTTTAATACGCCTTTCCTCAGCCTCTTGTTTCTTCCTTTGACTCAAGAACTAATACATTTCATACCGATTAAGACATTCAAGACACACCCAACCAACAACATATTAACTATAGGAGCCAAGTATTGAATTAAGAGGTGTAAATATTTACCTCATTGAAAACTTGCTTCCTTTCTCCAAGTGATTTCAGAGCACCATACCTTCTATCATTAATTATTACTCGCATGGCCTAATGCATTTAATGGTAACAGTTAAGTACTAGCATAGACATGAGATACAAAGAAAACTGTATTGAAAATATCAAACTACCCGATCCCAAGTCCAGTCTGATCCAACATTTGCAGACTCCAATAGGGCTTTAAATGCATTTTTTGCCTCCTAAGAGAAAGAGATAATAAATAAATAAATAAATAAATAAAATCAATATGCCGATGCCAGGAAACCATAATAAATGTTGGAATATAAGAACTTCATGTTTTACCAGCTTATTAGCATAAATTAATGGTTCTCGATCAACTGCTTTCTCTTCCACTGCAACGTCATTGTCCTTTTCAGCCATCAACACATCTTTTCTAGCTTCCTGAAAGGCATAAAGCACATTAAACTACTGAATATTTGTTGAAATGGTGACTAAAGTCCCACATTGGTAAAATATACGATAAAATGACTACGTATAATGGTGAAAGTTAAACCCTAATATCAAGGTTAACCTTTTAGTAGTGGACGGTAAAGCCATTATATGTAACCCATCATTAAAATTTAACAATATATCATCTACTCTAATTACTATAGAGAACCGAGACATACTTCTTTATCCTCTGATGGAACTTTATCCCCAGAACTAAGAGTCTCTTGAGCTGCAACTTCACTGACATCATTCCTACAATTTTTTTAGCAAATTAATATTCATACTGAAGCCAATATTAAACTTACACCTAGAAATCTGAAAACCAGTAAAAAGACAGCAATACATTGGTATAGTATTAGCATTATCTGCACTAACAGCAGCTCCATCACTTCCAGAAACGGCACCAAGTGGAGCAACAATATTTACAGGTGCCTGGCTCCCATCTGCACTTGTTTCTGCGGTTGAAACTGCTGGCGTTATGGTTGATGATACCACCACAGGTTGTGGATTACCAGTAGCAATAACCGGAGACACTGGAACCGGGCTAGACCCGATAGAAGATGAGATGTTCACACCAGATGGTGCTTTTGTCACAGAGTGTGAAACAGAAGATGGAGCCTGAGAATTTGCAAGTGTTTCTGACTGTGTTCCCTTTGTAGATGCCTTTTCCACTTGCTCACGTGCCAACTTTAAGCACATCTTTTAGTCAGCACAAAGGAAAAATAAAAGAAATGAACGAAATAGAGGGAATAAAAATTAGTGTGGACAAACCTTCATTTCCTCTGGAATTGTCCATTTTGATTGCCCGGTAACCTTGTTATAGTAATACCTGCAAAACTCAAACGAAACAGAAGTAAAAACCACAAATGACTTCAGATATCATATAAAAATAGTTTAAAAGGAACAATATTAGATTACAAACTTTCTTCCATCAGAACTTGTGTATTCTTTCCAATCAGTTGACGCATCTGCCCTCTGTTACAATCATAAATAAATGAAAATAAGCAAATAATATGGAGCATATGCTCAAGAAGGGAACAGTTGATTGCAGGGCTATAATAGATATTTAAGACTTGGTAGCAAACATACCACAATCAACTTTACTTAAACTTTACTCAAACTTGTATAGAACATCCATATTCGATGTGCTTAATATTGAAGGGGTCATTACATGTGAGACTGCATTACAAGTAAAACAGTTTGAGCCCATTTTTGGGGTATTACTTCATGTTTCATTGTATTTCAAATTTTCTATCCAAGTTATTTCTAAGTTAGGAAATAAAAAAACAAATAATGACATAGAATGAGTGATAACTGACAAGAATATGGAAAATGTGAAAGTAAATGGTAAGCACCGCAAAGCCAATGAAATATCATGACACCTAAACCTAATAACATCGTGAAATGAAATACTAGAATATTATTAATAATTGAAGATGCCCTCAAGTGTGATCATGATAAATAGACGCTCTAAAGGAATAAAATGGTTGCTCCAAGGAAGTACTAACTAGGGCAACCAATCAGGTCTATTGTCATAGGTGACAGGAAGCATAAAGCATAGAGGCCAAGTCCACATTCACAGTGCTCATCTGAAGCTTAATATACTTAATATAACAGGAATCAGCCTGAGTTAAAGCCAGCCTAACTCAAAGAAAAAGGCACGAATATTCCTTATGATTGCTACCTAAGTCAGATAGAGGAGAGAACAGCAACAAATAGTATAGTTACTAAAAGTGACACATGGATCTCAAATGAAAACCATCCAGTTTCCAATACAGGTGTTCTGACAAGGTTACTTCAATAAGACTGAGGTGAATTCCAAATAAGTACTTGCCTGACTTATGGATAAGAGTTATGTTTGCAAGATGCAATGAACACTATTGAGTTTCAAAAATAAGGTAGTTGCTCAAAGTACACGACGTCCCCATAACTGGTGACTGCATGTACTGAGTACTTGAAAACATGGGTAATAAGAGTTGTAAACTACTTATTAGCTCAAATTTTATATAGATCATTAAATCGAAATATGAATCTTGTTCTCTGTTCCATCAACTTTTAATCAACAGGGTAGATCATTGAGTATGATGATGAACCATGCATCCTAGGAGCCACTCCACTAATGCCATGATGCTCTTCCTTAAAACATTCACCAGTCTGATAAACAAACGACCAGACCATTAGTGAGGACATCCTCATCTTTCCTCAATCAACCCCTCCATCAAACATGCGGTTCCCCACTAGTCCACCTGAAACGCTCAATTTTAGCTACATTCACCATGCGACAAATACGCTCCTTATGCGTCCAACAGAGAGGCTATGCATAAGCTGCAAGGTTTGGGTTGTTACTTAAAATCTCACGCTTCTATTTAAGCACTCCAACTCCAGTTCCCCGTACTCTCATATTTATGGAGACAAGGTAATAAATGATCTGATGATTAAAACTCTGTAGTCGCTATCAAATCAAAGGAGTAACAATTTGAATACTCATTCATGACAAATGCAAAATTGGCATTTAAAATTTTGAGTGAATGGAAATTTTGAATTCAAACAAAATTGCAAGATTGGTACAACAAATGTTAGACAAAATGTGGTGTAGAAATGAAATCGAAACTTATCCATTACATATCGAAGAAGAAAAAATGTCATGAAACAGAAATGTAAAATCAAATATAGTTTTTATACAAAAAATGACAGAGTTTACTAACATTCAAGCTATAAAGAAGGTAGAGCAAGCAGCAAAGACCCACAGCATATCCTACCTCTCAATAGAGTAGCACAGCAGTACCTGTAAGCACCTTTGAAGCTATTGAAGTCACTTAATGTACACATTTATAAGACATGAATACAATAAGAACTTCAACTGCAGTCGAACCCACCATATAACTTTGTTTGAGTGACTTAATACAAAAGATACAAACAGAAGATGAATGACAGAATACCTCAGAAGTCCTTACCAAAAGGAGGATACCTTGGAAGTATGTCATCAAGATGGTAAATTAATAAGAATCAAATTAGAAATATATTTCAACGGTTAATATCTGTCCAGTACAAGTCTAACTTACTAATTGCATAAAATATCTACCATCAACACACTGGAAAATAACCAACCATCATAATCACAAGTTAGATACGCAATCCATAAGAAACCTAAAAATTTCTTAGTTTAAACATCTGCTCTTAAAGTTAACCTAAAGGAAAAGTTGTATGACTCACCTCAATTGGCGTCATCAATTCTAAGGGCTTCTCCCACGTAGACAGCCTGGTCTTCTTGTTGAAATAATACCTACAAATTAGAGGTGGTGAAGAAAAACCAGAATATACAACTGAAGCAAAAGCAAACTACAAAATCACAAGTTTAATCATAGGGCCATATTACTAAACAAACTATTGAGGCACTTCAAGGAGGAATAATAATTAAATGCTTACAAAACTTTAGTAGAAGAAAACAGATTCTAAATAAATAAATTCAAACTCAAATTTATTCTTCTGATTGTTGAGAATAAGGACAAGGGAAGCTGATGGAGAAATATTACTAATTCTGATCATTAGATAGTAACTGGTCCTGAATGATAGGTAAATTAGTCTTCTCCTTTTAACTTTAGAAGAATACAAAATGGCATATGTTCCTTTGTAGTGCCACTATTCACTGTGCAGATAGAGGATGCCCAGATATACAACCAGATTAGCAAAATTCTTTGATGTTTGTCATTAGAAATGAAAAACTAATTACTGCTCCCCATTTTCACTTTGGAGCAACAATCAGCACCTTCGATTTACTATCCTTATTGTTGCTTACTTGGTTCTCAGCAGCAAAACAGAGGTCCAAGCTTAGCTTCTACAACTTCCTAAGAAGCTATGATTGTGAATATGAAGATATGAATTGTCTGATACAGCAAATCCTTACTGTGCCACAAGTACACAATGGTACATATGTACAAACAGGTATCAATTAATTGCATGCCGATTAATTCACGAATAAATTGCTTTGACTTTGTTTCTTTCTCTTATGATATTAATAAGGACGATATGTCAGGCTACCACACATCTTTATGAAAGTAAACCCAATATGTCAGGCTACCACACATCTTTACGGAAGTAAACCCAATATGTCAGGCTACCACACATACTTGTGATATTAATAAGGACGCTAATTAAGATTGCAGCCTACTTCTCCTCTCCAAAGAATAAACCAGAAGTCTGCTATTGTACTATATTTTGTTAAATAAATGATCATACCAATATCAAGCCAAACAGCTACAAAGAGAATCATGTACCTTCTTCCATTGGCAGAAGTATGTTCTATCCAATCCAAAGGGCCCTCTTTAGCAGCATTAGGTTGGACATTTACAGCCTGAATTTAATGCAGTAGACACTCATGAAAATTGTACATATAGCATAGCAGAAGGCAAAGGAGCAGAAAAGGTTTTGGAACAATGTACATTGTAGAGGGATGAAATAGCAACTAGTTGAAGGACAACAGAATTCTAACCGGCGAAATTGCAGTGGTAACTGAAGGTTGTTGAGCAGCGTCCTGAACAGGTGTAACTGAAGCACTGCTCTGATTTTGCAGAGGCGTAACAGAAGAAAAGCTTTGAGTTTCAGATGATATGCCCAATTGACCCCCAGAAATACTTGACGGATGCAACTGAGGCTGAAATTGTGATGCAGCATTAAAATTGACTTGTACCTGACCATAGGAAGATGGGGCATACTGCACAGTTGTAAAGGTATAATGTTTAGAAAAAGATATTGAGCTGCACAAAAATAGTTGACCAAGAATAAACTTGTTGAGATATTAAGGATACATTCGTTTATGGGATTTCTTAAATTAGAAATTCTTAATTTATCTCCTTATATTGAGCCCTTAGTCTAATTTTAATTCCTTTTGTGTATTAGTCAACTCATGTATAGGGAGCTACTTGTTGGTCATACCCTGCAACAGTGTCACTAAACTCCTACATAAATGCCTTTACGCATCGCTTATCCAGTTTGCCAGTCATAATTTAAGTCAAGTTATATTTGTCAATATTTGTACATCCTATTTAAGGGATTCTCTCTATTGATCAAATACAAGAAATATTATATGCTCCTTTCTGTTTATCTTCATATTGAAAACTTACAGAATATGATGAAGGAAGAGACATTCCGGGGCCACCTATTCCAGGTGTATAGTTATTTTGAGGCTGAGCTGTAGGCATTGGCAGTGGTGAACCAGATACGACATGCATGTTCTGATGAGCAGTTGGCAATGGAATTCCCTGTGGTGGTGGCTGACCAGGTTGGCCAGGTCTATGTGGCAACTGCTGCAGTTGTTGAGAAAGTTGGGGTTGCTGAGATTGAGAAGGCAATCCAATATTCATCATAGGAACACCCCCGCCAACAGGCTGAAAATGATGAGAAGCTACTGGAATGAACTGTTGTGACTGCTGAGCTGGAACCACAGGTCGGAACTGTATTGAATAAAAATAAGTTAATTTACACTAATTCAGATGCAATAGTATAAATCAAGATCAAAGGGACAAGGGATATTACCTGCACAGGCATGGGTGACACAAAACTTCGAGGAGGATCAACAGAACCAACCATAGGAGGCTGCATGGGCTTCCAAAATTGTGATAAGAAAAAGATTTACAAGTGACAAGTACATAGAAAATTATAGGTCCGACGATTAAAAAAAGTTAAGCCCAAAATGACTTGCATATAATGGCTGAAGGCAAAAGGAAATTGTGGACTTGGACAACTTCTTCATGTTAGTACTAAAAAATTATGAAGAAGAAAAAAAGGCAACAAATTCCCAACCCCATACAATTAAATACATGAGTTATAGAACTCTCTCTACTGAAATATAATCCTTTTGGTGAATAAAGACTCGGAGTTATTAATAAACTTCAGACCAGTGATAAGATAAGTTATCAAACTCATCAAACTATTGAGATAGAATGAAAATGACACTCAACTTCTGGTTAGTGTCATAAAAACACTACTGTGATATTAGGCAAGCCTCAATACAAAAGTATAAGGTGGAGGCTCGCTGATGTCTTAAGACAAAGGCATAGTTTTCTGTAAGCCCCTTGTATGTCCTGCATGATCTTTAGGGCCAAATCTTTAGGGTTGACAATCGATCAAGTTAGGAAACATGTTCAACCCAAAATCCAATTCTTATAATTCACTTGTACTAAAATCAAATCCACTTTGAGTAAATTCAATTCCATTAGAGTTGGAATTCAATAAAAAATTATAAAATACTAAAAACTCACACATTTCCTTACAACACAAAATCACGTCTGATCCTATCAAAATCAAGAAATAGTTGGACCTATAGACGGCAAGTCTAGCATTGGAAAACAATAAACAAGATAACAAACTTGAGTTGAAAGCACCGCAACCATTTGTAAACTGAAACAGCAAATTTTATCTCAAGAACTAAGCCTAATTTACCAGATAAAGTTATTTTATGATATGCTACCTGCACTCCAGAATATTGATGGTTATTTGCCATCCAGGCAAAGAATCAAGCCTCAGAGTTCTACAAAACCAACAACCAATACTAGCACATTATAATCAGAATAGCATAGTAAAAGCCATACATTAGAATGAACTGTATCATTAAAACTTAGATGACTGAAAACAAGAGATTTTTCCACTCAAGCATACGTCAAAATGTGATATAATGTATACTGATCAAAGAACATTATACCACCTTGGGCTCATTTCAGATTGTTCCTGGATAACATTATCACAATGAAGGGGGCAAGAGGAGATGAATCCCTATACCTATCCATCCATAAACTAGATCATAGAAAATACAGACATACTCTTCAAAACAAAATGAGAGACAAACAACGAGAACAAATTATTTTAGAAAACAGACATAGATGAGTCTCGACTCCATAAAAAAATAAAGGAAAAGAAAACAAGTATTGCCCTATGGTTTAGCCATTTGACCGAGTAAACACTGAAAACCTAATTACCCAACTAAATTCATTAATATATCTGCTCCTACTAGTTTCTTCCTTCTCATCAGTTTTTCAGTCCAGAGAAAAACAATTAGCAGCAAAACCAGAGCAAATCCTTATAACTACTGTCATTAGACTTTATAATTTTTACTCTAGCAAAGAGTCATTTTCTTTTTCTACATACACAAACCACATTATTTAATTTACCCTGGTTTTTCCCAGCAATCCCATGACACGTGGAAGGTTAAACTAAGCAAATTTGAAGACTTTAAGAAGAAAAAAAATACATTGTCGATAAATCAAAATTTTCATTCAGTCTCTCAGCTTTTCTGGAACGCAAGCACAAATTGATTCCCAAACTACTTAGTATATGGAAATGCAAGAAAAATCAAAATCAAAATTTGAAATGGGCACCAGCTGCAACTCCCAGAGAAAATTCTACCGAGTCGTGCCTCAAAACAACAAAATAACCCCCCACATTAAAAAAAAAAAAAACAATTAGGGAATCCAAAATTTTCACCTAATTTCTCAATCAAATCCCCAAAATCAAGAAATAACCCTAGACCCTAGTTCAACCAATCAAAAGAAAAACAAAAATAATCAGCTAGAACCACTTGTAACCATTGTTGGCAACAGAGGGCAAGAAAATTAAGAATTGCGAGTAAATGTGGGTTCAGGTGAGAGGAGAAGCTTACTAGTTGGCGGTGAACTCTTAAGAACGCGCCTTTGATTGGTTCAGTTGTAATGGAAAAAAAGCTCTGAAACAGAGACGTAGGAGAAGAAGGAGCCTCTATTTGTTATAAATGGGTGCCCCAATCTAACCGACCACGCTCGCTGTTTGGGCCTTGTTCCTTTACCCTGCTCTTCCTCTTGCCCTGAAAAGGCCCTGTCTTTGAGAATAAAAGTATTGATTTTTTTGCTATGGATTGGAGATGGATGACAATTCTCTCCAATTCGATGAGAATATGAGATCCCCAAAACTTATATCCTACACATTATTGATTATTGTTCCTTATTTATTTATTTATTTTATTAGTAAAACAAACCATTGATAGTATTGATTTAAGTGTTGGTATTCAGTCACAAACACCTTCTTGTTCTAACATGTTTGTGAAAAATTTAAATTATTATGTCAAAAGTTCTAATTTCAACTTGTGTGTGGAATCTTATACTTAATATTATCAATGAATGAGAATATAGACAATACAATCAAAATTATCAATAATCAGCCAAACTCGTAAAGATATAAGTTGTTCACTAAGTTGTTTATGTTTGTACAATGAAAATTTTGAAGTTTTAAAGTATGGATCTACTCGATCTTCTAAATCTTTCACACATCGGGTCTTGCATTTGATCTTTGGCCTCCTCGTTCCCAATATTATTTTTTTCAAAATTACAAAAATTGATTTAAGTGTTGAATAACACTTGTAATCATTCACCATTCATCAAGATTTCCTTTAGCGAGTCATCTTCAGGTCCCTTAGGGGCGATATCATGAAAGCAACACATTAAATATTGTACAAAATATTCACTTTAGATCACTTCTTTGATGACCCACTGTCACCTTGCTTCCACTAGTCGTTTCATATCTCATTTTATGTCTCTTTGTCACTTCGCTCTCGTAAGCCATTCGTAATATTTCAAACAAAAATCGAGACAAATTTTATAAAGAAAATGACTTCAGACAAAAATTAAAATTTAAACCAACTAAATGTATCAAAACCACGTGAAATCTCAATTCTCAAGAGTAAAAACTCAAATCTATGTTTTTCCAATGTTTTAAAAACCGGACCGGAGACTGACCGGTTAGCTCACCGGGTCCTGAGTTGACCGGTTCAAGAGCGGAAGGACTATAAAATGACTTGTATTCACACTCCCTAATATCCCCAAATCTTGCGACTCTTTTCTTCTCCTTCTTCATCGTCACGTCAGCCAGACAGCAATCACCGCCATGAAGCTCAGAGTACGATCTCTTGAATCCAAAGAAACCCTAAAGATCGAAGTGCCCAATTCATGCTCTCTCCACCAACTCAAGGAACATCTCTCTCAGGCAATCATGTCGTCTTCTTCGTCTCTTCATCTCTCGCTCAACAGGAAGGAGGAGCTGGACGCGTCTTCCCCGAATACATCCATCCAATCTCTCGGCATCACTTCAGGTGACCTTGTATTCTACTCTCTCAATCCCAATTCCTTCTCTGCCCCAACCCTACCTTCCAATTCTTCCCAACAGCAACCGCCTCCCGAAATCGGACCATCTAATCTCAATTCTCAGGAGCCCGAATCTGAGAAACCAAAAGCCTCTGTTTCAATTTGCAAAATTGAAGCAACCCAAGAACCCAAAGTTGAGAAAATTGAGACCCCTGTTGGAAACTTATCGAATTCGGAAACCCTAGTTCCGGATTTGGCTGTACACGCGCCGTCTGAGGGAAAGATGTCGAATTCGGATGCTCAGAAAGAAGTGAATATGACCCAAGAATTTTGTGGCGCTGAGGACATGGATGTCGATGGTGAAGGGTCTGTTGTGATGGGAAAGAAATTCTCAGAGCCATGCTTTTTGAGGAGGGTATTGAGGGAGGAGGTGGGTGATGATGGGAATGATCACAAATTGCTGGTCACTGCGGTACATGCGGTCATGTTGGAGACTGGTTTTGTGGGCATTGATTCTGTATCGAAATTGCGGGTTGATCGGTTTCAGCTGCCAGATGATTGGCCCTCCACAGCTATCTCTATATCACTTTGGTACACATTGCCTGAGTTGCTGGTTGATGGCACAAACTCATCCGAAAATGTTGAATTGAAATTTCAGAGTTTGGGACATTTTGTCAATTTCTATGGGTCCTTGCCTAAGGAAGGGTCTAGACGGCATGGGGTTTGCTTGAATAAGTATAGGTTCGCACCAACTATTGATTTGGTATGGGCTAAGAATGATTCAAGTTACAAGATGAATGCAAGCAGCGAGTCTTCTAGTTCATCATACCCTGAAACTGAAGTGTTTAAATTTTGGAAGATAGTGAAAGATGGACTTGCATTGCCATTACTGATTGACCTTTGTGAACAAGCTGGTTTAATGCCTCCCCCATGCTTTATGCGTCTCCCAACAGAGATTAAACTTAAGATTTTGGAGTCACTTAGCGGCGTTGATATGGCAAAGGTGGCTTGTGTGTGTTCAGAATTGCAATACTTGTCGTCCAGTAATGATTTGTGGAAGCAAAAGTTTTTGGAGGAGTTTGGGAGTTCAGTAAGGATGAGGGAAGGGATCAATTGGAAAGAGAGTTATGCTTTGTCATGGGAGTGTAAGAAAAAGAGAAAGAGGGAAGCTAGTGAGAGGCTGGAGTTTCCTTGTCTTGACATGCCTTATTACTTCCCAGCAAGAAGAGACCCTAACCCTTTTGGGATTCCACAAATGATTGGTGGGGATTATGATCGCCTACCAGGTCTTGGGATTCCTTCTCCTTTTGGACAACCTGTTGTACCCTTTCCTCGATTTCAACCGCGGCGCAATTTCTCACCCAACTGTAATCTGGGAGGATTCAATGGTTAGTTCTGCCTTCTCCATTTGGAAGTTTTCATTGATTATGGTTGAAGGTTTTGGAGATATCTATGCTTATGTTTTTATTAACAACCACATAACCCACACATCCCAGTCAATTAGTCATGAAGTTCAAGCTCATCAGGTTTTGTTTTGCTTCTAGGTTGTTAATACAAATGCACATTGCTGAGGTTGTGCGTGGGACTTTAAATGCAAAAGGAGTTGGGATCCTTTATCTGAGTATTGCTTGTGCAGTATTTGGTCCTAGCTTGCAGATATATGTGGTGTTTTTGAATTTGTAATAAGCATATTCTTATGTGGTTTTCATTATATTAGTATAAAATCATGTAGAAGGGATGTTAGTTGCAGTTTGCTTGCTGATGGAAGTATATTGTAGCTCCCTCGGTATCATGCTTACATTCAGATTCTCTTCAATTGGATAAATAGGACAGCTATATGTTGTAGATTTCCTTTGTTTTAGATGTTAACCATATCTTGGATTGGACATATGCACTATATATACTTTAGTTGTATAAATTGTCATTTGTGCTCTCAAAGAAGACCTCTTTGCAAACCGGAAATCATAAACACAGTTCTCAATGAGTTCATTATTCTTGTAATTTATGTTTGAAACCTGACTATATTTGTGTAAAACATGATTCTATTTGCATTTACAAATATATGTGGATTACTGTATTTGGCCATGCTGCTCTGATCAGTGCATCTTGTTTTAACAATCTAAGTATGATAATTGTATTGATCATGGTGCTGTGAATGCCATATGGAGCTCTAGTCTTTTAAAAGTCCTTTTGACAACTATGCTTTGATGTCATGATGTGCAAGTAGTGGGAATGTTGCATTATGGGATCTCTAGTGAAGAACAAAAAAATAAAGGTTCTAAAATAGTTATCATAATTTGAATAATTTAATGTTTTCTTTCGTATACAAAGCAGGTACAAAGATTATTCACAAAATATATTTGGTTTGAAGTCCCATCCATGAACTATGGTTTTGAAATTCAAGTAAATTTTATTCAAGGACAGTTGAACTAAGCTATTTTAATTTTTAAGGGAGTGACACAACTTATGGGGGATTGTACTAGACATTTGCGGAACTCTATCAAATATTAGATAAATTATAATTTTCACAGAAAATATGTTCTCTCGTAATAAGATCAAGTTCATGGGTTCTATGCTCAGTTTTGCCAAAAAAATTACAAGACAATAATCATCTCCGTGAACTTACTTCAACCTCTACAACGAGGATATTAATCACACACCATCTTCACAAACGGACATTAACAATGTGATGAAGTAACCAATATACCAAAATAAGAAAACTCATAACTAGCTTACATAAAGCTTAAAGATGCTCATTTCGAGATAGAAAACTTCACCTAGAAAAGCTTCATAAACGCACGATTTTACTGTCATCAAGTGTTCGATTAGTAAGAATAATTATTCGATAACAATAAGAGGTAAATATTGGTATTGAGAGCAACACTCTCCCTCTCAAATTAAAAACTACATCATTACAATAGTGAAAAATAACATCAATAAATTGTGGCTTAGTTGACGACGAAGCGGGACCTGTACAAGTAATAGTCCTTAGCTATGACTAAGGCCTTGTTTGGTATGTCTACATAGGTTCTACTTGAACGTCTATAGAGGTAAAATGTCTATAGAGGTAGCTGGAAGTTGTTTTA
>JAYMTF010003222.1:0-15778 GCA_036897485.1 Pelargonium nanum | reverse complement strand
CAAAGAAAATCCAAAGCGCATCAACCGCTTGGCCCAATTTCTCAAAAGGAAAAAAAAAAAAAAATTGACGGAGGGAGTACTATGAAGTTAGAGTAGAAAATCCTGGATTATACATAAAAAGAAACATTGTATCATAGGAAGTTGAGCAAATTTTACTACAAATTGACCCAAATTCTTCTACACTATACAACGCACAAGTGAAACTCCACAAACATTGCCACAACTGTATCACCTTCATTGCACACACACATTACATTATAGGACAAGAAATGTGTAGAAATTAAAGGAGCAAAGAACTGGAAATGATGTGCAAGATTCCGATTAGGCGCCTTTTTGGGGCAAGGTTTCGAATGCTGAGATTGTGTTCTCAAATTTAACCCGATGCAGAGGGGCACCGCTTTGCTTTATAGCGCAAGCAGTCTTGTCTTCGAGGGGGCAACGTGCTTTCAGCATGGAGAACACGTGGTTGTTCAACCTTCTTGCTTTCTTCATAGCTTCCAATAGGGTTTCCCATCCCTGTTCGAAGCAAGAATGTAGTCAGAAACCAAACCCGAAACAGGCGAAAGGAAAAACTAGCACGCCACAGCAATGTTGGGGAGGTTTACTAGTTCGGTATCAGTTTCTAAAATACAGCACTAGAAATAACAAATTTACGAGAACTTTTACATTTTTGGTTTTTACTAAAATGTGTTGAGATGTTTCCATAGCAAGAAATAGGTAAAGCAAACGTTACTTGTATTGTAAATGAAGTTGTGTAGTAATAAAAGGCGGTCCAATACACGAGACTCCTACTGGGTTTGGGGAGGATCATTTTTTCTAACCAAATTTGCCACATTTTATTTAATTTTATTTATTTTAGGATGAAATGTTATGTTCTCTTCTGCAGGGTCCCAAGCTCACCTGAAATGACTGAAATAGGACAAAATAGAGCTTATAGTGGTAGGCAAATATAACTCAAACATAATTCAGGGCATATGCTACTACGCTGGAATGAGATGCACGGAGAAGAAAATGAAACATAGAGAGAAATATATGTTTCCAGATATGAATTGTTAGGGAACTTTAAATCTGAAACTGCTGACGCAGATATATGCGAGTTTCCATACCTGCATATAATGAGGATGCTTGGGTGTTTGTGTAATTGATGCAGCCTCCACTTCGGCAACATTGAGGACTTGATATGAAAAATCAAATAGCTCAAAGTGTAGCTGTTGCCCGAGCAAGTATATTATGGTACATCCGCCCCACGCTACTGAATCGCCTAGCACTTCATGGTTGTTTGATGATGCTTGGGTTAATTCCTCCAAATATCCCTATAGTTCGAGATTAAGCATTCATAAATATATCCAGTATTCATTTCTATATGTATGTGCAATTAGTATTTCAACTAGCAAAAATGTTTGAATCAATGATAGGTTGCTAATGTCAAAGACATCCCTCCCATGAAAGATAAATCATTAAATCCCATGCAAAGACACTGCACCAGATAGTTTGCTGCAAGATTATATCAAACATAAATGCGTCGGAAATAACTCCATTGCAAGAAAAAATTATGCAATGGCAAAAGTAGATGCCGTTGAGAAGACACATTGAGGTCTCAGGTTTGAGCTTCGGTTGTTACGTTTGCTTATTCAAAAAAAAAAAAAAAGAGGACATATTATGTGTATCAATTAGATCTTAGCAAATTATGTGACAACTAACTCCCTCCCTCCAAAATTGAATGTCTTGTTTCTCTAAAGAAGTTGACCCAAAATGAGTGTCATCTTTCCTTTTTTAACAAGTTAGTTGCACATGAACTACCAATGATATCCTTATAATAAGTTAGTTATATCTCCTTCTGTTTGTTGCAACAAATGCACATAGGGGTCGGGAAATGTCCAAAACACTGACTCCTCAAAATTTTCCAATAACTGAATACAAGACACTCATTTTGGGACGGAAGGAGTGTAAGAAATGAAATTATGGAAAGGATAAAGGTAGTCAGAAGTATGTTCCTTACAATTTGAAGGCCACTATATATACGATAGAAATCCTTTGAAGTTGTAATGTCAACGAATCCTGTTTTTGGAGTGGCACTCCATTTGCTGCAATATTTGTCCAAGGCAGCACTGGTGAATGCGAGGGCGTACTCCAGCACACTTCCCGTATTCAAATTAGACTTGTACAGCAGATCTACAGAATATATAGTTGAAGAATCATAAAAGGATTGAAACTCAAATAAGAACTATGATCAAGCATGCGAAGGAAATAGAGAATCCAATGACTATTTAAGTTTTTTTTTTTTTTTCTTTTTTTCCTGCAGCTGCTGTTAAGGTGTCTACTTTTTCCAGAATTGGCACTACAATTGCAAATTTGTAACAGATACTTTTGGGATGGTGGTTCATATGCTTACAACATTCTTCATGTCTAAGGTTCAAGCATGCATTATGATTTTTTTTTAATAGCAAGAAGAGCAGGGTAAGACACGGGATGGTGGTTAATCGTTTGTCAATGTGACCAATCTAAGTCTTTGACCAAAGATGGGCCTAAGATTAAAGCAGGGCATGATAGTGGGCTAGCTGTCAAGCAAGCTAATTTTCCAAACCCAGTCCAAGTTTTTAGATGAGAGTCAATTTTATTTTATCTATCAATATAAGTTGGTCAGCTAAACAAACATAAAATCCTATGAAGACCGGAGAATATGCAATAACAAACCTGCTGCTTCTGCTTGTTTTGACAGTGTCTGGAAGGAAGTTGAATTTGGGCAGCCAGGGTTTGAAATAATTGCGGAAGTTGCTGACTTGAAGAGGCTAACAATTGGGCTATCTCCACCATCTTGCGAATGCAAGATTTGCCCATCTGCACCTGGAATTGATCCCAACCAAGGGGCTGTTTGCATGAAATGAGTGGTATCCACTTCTCTCTGTTGATCATATGAAATTGCAACATTAAGGAGCTAGCAGCTAGAAACATTAATATTCGATTATATCTGAAACCTCTTGAACTAATCATGATCAGTCAGCTCAATGTGATATTAGATAGACAAAGATCAGATGAACATTATTATAAATAGCCTGCCTAAATTGCTTTCTTGTAGAGAAAGAAACTTTCATTGCAGAACTGAGATGCTTCATAATGTGCATCTAAGAATATTTCACCAATTTCATGTTTCTATATTCACTTTTCTTTTCATTTCAGGTTTGAATTTTCAATCGTACTGAAACAACAGCCAAGCCATTTCCCAAACAAAGTTGGCATCGGCTACATTAACTTTTTAGAAAACCTCCTCGGGAGATTCTATTTGTACCCTCCTCCTCCAGTCCATCTTATCTAATGTTATTTCCTTTTTTAAAATAGTATTCCCCCAAAAGTTATAGAGGATTTACCATACACACACAGAAGCCCTATGAAATTTCATGACAATCTTGGCTGAACAGGTGACGAACAACTACAAATAAATTTCTGCAAACTGACTTCAGAAAAGCTTGTGATTTTTAAGATGCTTCAATTATTGCGGTTGGATTTCTGTGGAAGGACGTATCTATCTACTTTGGTTAACTAAAACTGAATTAACCACCCAGGTCTCCTCTGGCATTCAAGAGCTTCATTACAGGTAATTAGGAGATCTAACCACAAAGGACACAGAGGAAATTTATAACCCCCAAGTAAATCTAAACTGTACTTCTATTTCTTTCACTTTTTACAGTATTACTCCATTTTGTAGTTTCATTGTCCCCATCAACAGAGTTTAGCTTCTTCTTTTTTTTTTTTTAAATGTACCATGTTAAAAAAATTACATGACAAAGTATCAATTAGTCAATTACTAAAGAGGTTTAAGTATGATAGTGCCTGCATCTGTGCGTGCGAGAAAGACATATTTACTGTTCAGTATACAGTCTAACGGAATACTGACATTCAAATACATGTATCTTTTGTGGTATACTGTGATAATATTATCTAGATATGCTGATAGAATCACTACTTTGGACCTGTATTTGCTCAACCCACAACTCACTTGGTAATTCTGGTAAAAGAAAGTATAAGAAAACTAACCAACACATTGTCCAGAAGCCCCATCCAATACAATACACTTCCAATCTCCTTTATCCCACAAAGAACCTCTGCTTTGAGCTCTGATTTAGCTCCCCAATTAAGAAGTTCCTTAACAAGCCTCATGCAACCTGTGTGAAAAGACTTAAAAACAAAAAACCAGGGCAGTTGATACACTCAAAATAAAAATAAAGTTACAACAACATACCTGCCACACCTCCATCGAAAGGAAGAAGTCCTATAGATTTTGGTAAAGCTTCTTGCAACCCTGAGATCATTGGTTCAAGTGTAGTTATCTGAAACATGCAACACAAGAAACATTAGACTGAATATCAGATCTGGTGCATGCTACTGCTAACATGATGCAGATAATTCAACTGAATGTTTATTATATGATTAAATTAATAAAATAGTATCATACCATGGATTCATTTTCAACAGAAAATACTGTGCATAATTGGTTTATGACAAAAGAACAAAAAAGAAAAGCGGAGAAGCTTGTGTATTCCTTGCAATTACATTAAGATTATTCATAAGATAGCAAGTCAGCCAGGGTGTCAGTTAAAGTATGACATACCTTATTTGATATATGATCTAGCAGTGCTCGGATAAGCCAAGGCAATGATCTGGATCCTAGAAGCTTAACAATGGAAAACATGTGGGGCATCCCAAAGAAACCACTATGTAACCTTGCAAAACTTTGATGCGCAGCATTCAAATCCTACCACGACATCCAAGGAACAACAAAAAAGTTAGAAAATATAATGAAAAGCCATTCATGTATAGAATGAATCGCCTAAATACATCAGCCGTAAAAATCTAAAATATATCTTAATTAAACTAATGTGCTAAACAGGATTGCATGAGCTACAATAACCATTAAATTGTTTTTACAACAACAAAAAATGTATATCCAATAAGAATCATCAAAGAATGGTCGTCCAGCAATAGTTTCTTACTTGAGTACCACAGTAAAAATTAGGCTTCGCATAGGGAACTGATGGCTTCTGAACAGGAACAAGAGGCACTTTTGATGTTCGGATAAATCGCTGAGTAGTATTGCAAAGAATGAAGTTTGGCAGGAAATCATTCTGCATCTCTGACCAAATCTAACAGTGAAACAAATATATCAAGCGAAAACTAGCAATAAATGGTTCAAGAGGCCACACTTTTGGACTCAAAATTAAGCTAGCAACAATATTACTCCAAAATAGGGAGAGAAATGTGTCATTCTTATCAATGCTATAATTATCATAGCCTACAGACAAATAATTCCTATTCATCTTTCTTTCTTTTTTAACCACTACAAAAATGAAGAGTATTCATAGATTTGTAGTTCAGACTATGGATAACTACATCATTTTAACCTTAAATGTCATATGTTACAATCAATCGTGTTAAGCAATCTAGCATTTTGGGGCAGAGACAGAGAGTAGACAAAACTAAATACGTCAAAGAGCATGAAGGAATCTGCCTAACCTGAGAAGCGAGCCGACTAGAAAATGACACTAGAGATATGTTTTCTTGCACCTCATTCAACATGAGATCGAATGAGTCTATTAAAAGATCTTTGGATAGCAACTTGTGTGCGTGTTTTAAGATATCCAACAGCTTTTCCAATTCCTGAAACCAGAAGATCAAGCTTTTCAGTATTTCAGCGAAATATGCCAAATATGATATCTTATTGTGAATACGAACTGAGAACGACTACTTACCACAAGGGCACAGAGATCTTGAGACTCAAAGCGATCAAAGAGAAACTCAAGATTCTCTCTAAAAACTTTGTTCATCCGTTCAGCAATTAAACTTCTCAAATCAATTATTCTCCCAAGCAACTATTCATCATTAGAAAATAGATGTGAGAGAGATCAGAAATTGTAATTGGCTGATAAAAAAATAACTCGAAGCAATACAGAAATCATGAATGGTTATGCTAGTATTGTAGCTGGCAGGTGAGGTTGTTTCTACTTTCTACTACAGCTGTTTATTGCTGATTTCAGTGCATTGGAGTTAATTTGGTGAATCAAATTAGTCCTTTTCAAGAAAAGAAAAAAGAAATATATTGGGTTACACAAAAAAAAAAAAAAACCCAACTGTTCAAACATTTAGAAGAAACTAAACAATTTCAATCAGAAGATGGGTCAGTATACACAGAATTGAGCTCCCAGCTGGGATTAAAGAAAAAAGGTTACCTACAGAGAACTGTAGATGCAACGAGAACTTTTCCAATGTAAACATAAAAGAAACAAAAGTATAAAAATCAATTATTACCTTCACTCTTGTCATCTTTACGAGTGCAGTCAACCTCATAGGCTGGACATAATATTTTTCTCCACAGTCCAGTGCAAAGAGGAATGACGGATCAAGTAGCTCACTACAGAATGATACAAGCAACAGATATAAGATGAGTCCAACAAATTTGTAAAGGCATGGATAACAAAATTGACATACCTAGCTGCCCAGCTCTTGTAATACGTAAAAGTAACTTCACTCAGTCTTGAGACAAATATGTCAAAACAATGGTCCACCTGTAAAAAGAAAACAAAAGTGTACATTTAATCAGCAAGACTGCTCAAGTCATACTTCAAATCCTGTGAACATTAGCAGTCAAAAAAAAAAAAAACCCAGTGCCTTACTCATTATGTTTGTGCCAACTGTCTGTCAGTATGAACTTGCATCTCAAGCCAGAAATACTTTACAGGGGAAAAAAAAAGTAGAAACCACCCTAAATACAGTATTAACGAATTAACTTAAGATTCTTATGGTCATCAGAGTTAATCTCAGATAGCAGTAGTGGTATCCTAGCAGACAACAAACATTCATAGTGTTTTGACTGCAAGCTTTGAGAATTAGGAAATACTTCAGAGGTATTAGTAAGAAGCTGCTAGGGGAACCAAGTATGATAAAACATTGAAAAGTGAAGAACAAAGTGTTTTCACAAGTATGATAAAAACATTGGAAAGTTTGCCATTTAGTTGCCAACCAAATCTTTTCCTTTTCTACAGCCAGAGTTGAAACAGAAAATAAGGCCTGCACAAGAGGCAACAGCCAGTTTACGGTATGTTCTAACTTATGGAAAATCCACTCAAACTTTCAGGTCCAATTAACCAGTAAAAAGGTGAATGTATTTAACCAAACAAGGTTGAAGAATTAAAATGTTCCCATCATGTCATTTATAGACAAACACCAAATCTGTCCAATCAAATATTATAATTCAGTTCAAGGTTTTTTTATACCTCGGCCTCAATTTCATCATAAAGAAAGCGCTGTTTCAGTACGACCAATGCATGCTGAGCTGAATCATTATAGATGTCAAATGGCATCAGAACACTCTCAAAGAGACCTGCATTCTGGGACTCAAGTATGTGATCCACTAGCATCCAGGGAAGAGAGCATTCAATGGGAAACTGCACATGGGTAAGAATCAAATTCCCTCAAATACAAGAAAGGGTAAACTGAGCATAGAAACACAAAATAGAATAAAAACAATTTTATAACTGAACAATTAAAATGATCAAAAGTATCACTAGGTTTTAAGATATACAAGAATTAGAGGATGTCCACACACTGAAAAAACAACTTGATATAGCTAACACTGTCAGTCACAGAAGAGACAAGTCAGAGACAGATGCACATATAGGGTTTGGGGGGCAGCTGCCCCCACAAAAAATTGTCAACTAGAATTCTTGTATTTGTCTATAATATTTGATAAAACTTAAATTCTTGCCCTCACAAGAATATTACTTATGGTTCTAGTAGTTTGATGAAGAAAATACTCTTAGAGTTTGCCCCCACCGAACAAAAATTCTGGATCCGTCCCTGATTGTAGTATGGATGCATACTGCAATGCACGGCCAGTTGAACAAGATTTTGTTGAGTTTACAACCATACACTTCCCCAGAACTACAATTACATGTCTGAAGAGGGCTAACAATCATAAATCTTATGCACATTGCAAAAATCCTTGCATACCGTGTTTTATATGATCAATCAACATTTTGGTACATAATTCATTCTGCTGCATTTTTTACCCTAGTTAAATGAAAAGAGTCCATCATAAAGCAACAGGTAAAATACTTGATATCAATGAAATATGCTTAACCAGGACTAGAAGAAAAGCCAAGTAAAGTAATTCATGACAAGTTTATTTGGTACACTTGGTGATATTACATTTAACCAAAGTTCAGATATGGATTGTATAATCCATCTGTTACCATTAATGTAAGAATAAGCTCCCATCAAACATCTCATTATTCCAAATATGATCTTGATATCTGTTAGAAACAGTTATCACTCTGTTACCTGAATAACACGAGAAGACTCCAAATAGAATTCTCTAAACCATAAAAAGCCAAGGTCTGTCAGAGCTGCAACAGTAGCTGCAAACACCACGATACCATAATTATTAGAATTGTCACTGAAAATGAACGAATGAGTTTTCCTTCTCAGTTTAGTAAGACCATGCATGCAAAATAAGAGAGCACAACCAATCAGAACTATGTCAAAGAATTTGCAGCACAATGACCATAATGAGTTTATGCATGCCAAGATAAGAAGCACAAAAATCATATGATGGGGTGCCATTGCAGTATCAGTGTCACTGCAAGCATACTGCATAATGAGGGTCCTACTTCTGTGGGAAATTCAAAGGATGCATTCCCGAGTTTTAACAGGCTAACTAAAAAATTAGATTTTGATGAAACCATGTAGTGTGTGGTACTAGTGAGACAAAATGAAGAAGGATAGCATTACAAAAATCAAGATCAAGACACTACCCCACAAAGAAGAGGCTACAGGTAATAAGGTGGAAGTGAATGGGGGGAGAGGAGGGTATGGACAGAGAGAGATAAGGTATTTAACAAATAATCCAGCAGCAATGTCTGAAAAAATTAATGAGAAACCAGACAGTTATACCGTGACTAACCCATAACACTATATTATTTCATATTAATAATCATGATCCACGCTATGCATATGCATGTGACTAGTTGAACTTCTGTCCATATAGCCTCTTCTCTATTATAGCATACATTGTAGTTACACAGAAGCAACAAATCAACTGAAAATGAAATATTACAATTTCTGATCTTATGTGTGAATCCAAAAGAAAACAATATTAGAAATAAGTTCATTAATTACTGCCAAAAAAAATTCCCAAAGAAAAACATCAGGAGGAATTTAAATTTTTGTAATATAAATATGACCTAAGCAGATAGGTAAATAGGAATACCTGTATAGTCCAATATATGCAGGAAGAAACTAAGCTTGTAAAAGAAGGTTTCCAACTGTTTTAAATCATTAACAGGTATCTCAGACCCACTATTCCCAAAGAGCCCTCCAGGCTTCCTTAGATTACCACCTGACACTACCTCATATATCAAGAACTGCAAGCAGTGCACCTGGACAAAAAGTACATATAAAAATTAGATAATTTTGTTTTAGAATTTTGATACTGTACATGCACATAAGTACTATTTTTGTATATAAATATTAGGCACAGCGCGGAATTTTTCAACTGCACAAGAAGAAACAAATCCTGCCTTGTGTCTTTCAAAACCAAGCACTGCAGACTTAAAATGCATGTTTGTGGAGTATGAGAACCCCACGGCCAGAGTCTCATATACATATCCAAAACGTTAGCCATATAATAATGTAAAAAGTACATTTCTCCATAAAAACTAACATGTTTCCTGAATTAATGACAGTAAAACAAGGAAAAGAAAAGGAAATAAATGTATCAAGAGAGCCAATTAATGATGACCATCCTTGTTAATGCCAAATACACAAGCCAGATGCATCTATCAAAGCAGTCATATAATATAAAGGTATATAAAGCTAAGATGCAAGAACTCAAATATGATCTATACTAAGAACATGTGCAATAAAACTCTGTTAATTAAAAGCTGTAGCATGCATGGAAGTAGTTGAAAACCATAAAGAACACCTGTGCAGTTGTTGGTGCAACTGGCCTTGGATAAAAAACGTTTGCTTTGCTTTCATCACCTCCATGCTGTAAAGATTGTAACTCAGACTCAGGCTTGCTATTGTTAGCCATCCAATCGGCCGAAAGGGTCCGCATATCAGAAAGGATCCTGAAAGGTATCAATTCACAACCATATGAGCAATAAGGAACACTAGCATGGTATCCACTACTAAAAGGTCAACCTTGGATCAATTAATGAATATTTATACTTGAGTAGTGAAGTCTTTGCCAATATACTATATTTTGTCTTGTAATAACAACAATAAAGTTCAAAGTATTTGTAGGAATTAACTTGTCAACCGAACATGGTTTAGAAGCAGAATAGATGAATTTGAAGATATTTAAAGAAACTACCAAATTTAAGTTCTCACCTAGAAAGGTCCTTCTTCTTTCGGAAGGTAGTCCGCAACATAGTAGCTAGTGTGTTCTGGACAAAATCTTGCACTTCAGCATGTATTGTTTCCCATAAAGCATCAGCTACCAATGTGTCACACCGCTGCATCATAGATCCAAGGCTCTTTATGTAGCTAACAAGTTCTACCAGTGCTTTCCGTTCTTCTGCACTATAGTTATACCGAACCACCTATGAGAAAACCCAAAACATACACCACTGTTAACAAAAAGTATAATGTGTGCAGACCATACATCTTATTCAAGGGCACTAATATACAAACTTATTTTATATTAACGCTCATCATAATGGCGATGGAATAATTTGGCTCATGGAGAGAGATGAAAGAAATGGTAGATTGGTCATGGAAAGAAATTTGATGAGCTCTCATTGCTCTTGGAGTCTGTTTCATTGAATACAATGAAGTTTACGGGGAAAAAAACAAACACTAGCAGATATGTAATAAATACCTTCTCATAGTCAGAAAAGGACGCTGAAGGCTCATTTGAGTCTGAGGAAACCGCATCTTTGCAGGGGCGAGAAAATTTCCATGCACATTGTTCCCATATGCGTGAGGTCCATCTGCTTAAAATCTGAAAACCCTCAACTACCATATCATACATGTTCCCCTTGACTTCTTTGCACCAATCTATATCTGCACCCTCTGTTGACTTCAACAACAATAACTATACAGAGAAGGATGAAAAAGAGGAGAATGCACGTTAGAACTTTATACAGTAAGAGCAACAGCCAACAAGGGTACGCATGTATCATCTAGGAAGAGAATGTCTAGGGTTGTGCACCTGATTCATTGATGAAGCAAAACGAATTGAGAAATCATCATGCTCAGCACGGATAGCTCCAATGTGATTTACAAGAAGATAATGTCTCTGATAAGTAAATGGTGTCAAGGTGCTCACTGAAAAGACATGACAGCTAGAGATACTATGCATAAGCTAGAAGACACTTCACTCAACAACCAGTATTGTTTCGTCTGTGAAGTGTAATGTCATATGAATCTAACAAAACAAGTTAGAAAGCAAGATTTATAAAACCAAACATTCATTTCAAGTTTTCAATAAGTGACTAACACCAAAAGAATTATCATGAGAATGCACTTCCTATGTTCATAAATGATAATAGTTAAACTTTTAATTTTTAACATATCGCCACCAAGACATGTAGGACGACTGTCTATACTATTTAAATGGCTACATAATTATGATAAAAATAATATTATATACATCTATGACAAATCATGTACAGGATATTCTTGTGCATCACGAGGTGGGAGCTCGTGAGGAGCTGGAAGCGTGAGAAGACGAGTTTGGCTAGAAAATTTCTGAAAGTATGTTGACAACTCTTTCAAGATTGCAGCAGGAGAAAGATGAAGATCGGGGAATGCGGGTATGACCGGATCATTCTGCCAGAAACAAAAACAGTAATATAAAACTGAAACATGATCACAAGTTTCTTTATGTGAGAGAAAAAATAGCAATAAAATAAAAATATTAGTGCAAGCTCTTAATCAGCCTGATTTGTTCATAAATAGGCAAGAAGAAATGAATGCATATTTCCTGATACCTCACAACATACACAGAAATTAAATAATCATAACTCAGCGAAATACCTTAAATATATTGATCAGTCTGTTGATTTTTACTCGCTTGTACAGTGACTCGCTATCTTTCTCTGATGATGTTGCTAAGACAACAAGGACAGGCAAAACACGCAAAAGAATGTGCCGCTCAGGGAAAAGAAGTGCAAAATCCAACTCCAATGACTCAACCACAAAAACTATGAGAACTTGAAGAATGTCTTCTACACTATTTTTCTGTCAAGGACTTCAAGGAGGAGTAAAAAAAATATTAAACATAAAAAAAATTAAGAGAGAAAAAAAAGGAAAATGTATCATCATTTTTTTCTGTATAACACAATGTGCATATTGGGAGTTTAAAAACAAATAGCAGCACCTAAATTACAGGTCAAAGAAATTTTAGGCCTTAGAAAACAAAAGTTACTTCTACCCTGGTGACACAAAATTTGTGCAGTAAACAACATATTCAAAAACAAAAGTAAATTAAAAAAATCTATGCAGATAAAAAAGGATACTTGTTCACCCGGAACATCTCAACATGCAAGTTCAACAAGATAGCCCACCTCGTGCTTAAGAAAATCTGTGAATTCAGAGAAAGTTATAGCATATCAGACTTCCACCATAGCACGCCACCATATTGGTAATTTAAACTTGATAAACAGTTCTGTTCACAACTAATATCACACCTGTAAATCATCTAACTCCTCTCTCATCGAATCGGTGTCTTGCCACTGAACACTGACTTGCGTGAATGTTCTGACAAAGTTGGAATGGGTCAGAAGAGATAAAGTTTTAAAGAAATACTGGAACAGACTTCTAGTACCATTACAACTTTTGTCAATATATATCTTTCAGTATACCCCAGACCTTAGATTAAATCGAACCTTCATCATGTCATAAACAGTTTCCGATAAATAAATAACCAAGAAGTGAACTCACTGCTAGTTAGTATCATCAGACATCAAATACCTAGAGCAGAAAGTACAAGGAATGATCTGTTCACATGTATAAAGGTAATTGCAGCAGCTAATGCTCATAAGCCAGAATGTAGAGATTTCTTGAACAGTAAAAAAAGGGTGCCCACTACACAAGGCTCCCACCAGTTCTGCTAGTTACTATCATCAAAATATCTAGAGCGAAAACTGTAAGAAATCTGTTCACATATAAAAAGGTAAATGCAGCAGATATTGCTCATAAGCCAGCATCCAGTTTTTTTTTTCTTTCAGTTAAAAAAAAAGGTGCCCCAGTGAATGAGGGCCCCAACATTGTGGGGTCTAGGGAGGCTTATTTATGTACACAGCATGTTTCCTTGCCTAGAAAAGATGACCTCAAGGTCGCAAGACAACAACTTAACTGTTATGCCAAGGCTCACCCTCAAATAAAAGAAATGTATGCTAGACATCTGAGGATAACATATGATAAAAATTCTAAGGGAACCATCACCGGTTTTTGTATACAATGCTCAAGAACATTGGACCAACACTAAATGACTACAAGTAAGAAGATGAACTTAGAAACACATAAATTGATTATGAGGATGCAATAAGTAAAAAGGTGAAGTATAATCTTGGCTGTCATACCTCTTATACCAAGAGAAATCATTAGGTATGCTGGCTTTAGCATTTTTTAGATGATCAAGTTGAACCAAAACATCAAGTAACTTCAACATGGACCTGTTGTTGAAGAAACATTAACAAAGAACTATAGGTAAGCCTCAGCTTAGTAAAATTATGAATGGCTAGAACTAGGTTGTTTAACTCATACCATAGTGAGATAATTTTCAAACATGGACACTTGAAATAACATATTAGCAACAATAAAAGAAGTAACTGATTCCAGAAAATATTTTAACATACCAGAGATGAGTTATTGTAGGACCATTAATTCTCCGCTCAGGCCTGGAGAATCGCTGCATATCAGCTGCTAGCTGCCAAAATAAGAAAGTGGAGCTGAAAACTTTGCTCAGCTTTATATAACAGAATGAAGGGATGTGAGAGATCATACTTTGGATGCAGCTGATGCTTGCCATCGCTGAATTTCACGTAAACGACTCATCTCCAGGTCCAGAACTTGATATGTTTCTAGGTACAGTTCAGCTTGACTTTGCTTCATAGAATCGGGGAGCTGAAACAATATGTATAACCTGATAAGCCCAAACCGGCGGCTAGATGTATTGTACTAATATGACCTGACACTGGTGACGGCCGAAGGCATTATAAGAGTGATGTATGCTTGGGTTGAATTCTCAATGACTCGTGTGGGAAAGGAAAAAAAAACTAGAAGTAGCCTGAATATGAGCTTAATTTTGGTGGGCACAAGTCAAATAATGGTATGAAAAAGTGCATTGAATGGATAGAGAGATGCAACTGCACATGGACGAGGTGACTTAACACAGTTTAGGAAATACACACACATCAATAACAAAGTGCTTTTATATGCAGTACAACTCTATTCAACTTTCTTGACCAAATCTCTCTTATTATCACTTTCAAAAACAGCAACAAAACAAAACAAAATTTCTTCCAGTAGCTACATTGCATCTGGAAAGCAACATTGAAATAGATCTATCTTTAATATATCCACCGTGAGTCAACAGTATGTCAGCCCTGTGTCAAAATTCAATTTATGCCAACACGCTCGACATACTCAATTGTTAAATGGGGTCATTTTGCACAGGTTATGTAGTCTAACATCCTTTTTTTACTTTCTGATAATCTTCTTGGATATCCTATTCTAAGAATGGTGTGTCAGGTCCACTGGCTCTGATATGTATTCAAAGAAAGCCCTTTTATTGTGAAATATACTCATTCTTCTAAAATCTCCTATATTTCCTAGGGTTGTTCACTATTTGGATTCAAACTAAACTACGGCAAATAAGATGATTAGTTCAGTTAATTTAAAAATAAAATAAAAAACTTTTAGGCCTTTTATGTTTGGCAATTTCTCTTAACAAAGAAACCAAAAGTGAACTAAATATCTAGATATCATTTTCTTGCTTTGAAATTTTGAGCTAGTCTTGGATGCTTGATGTGTTGATCTTCCAATGCACTTGAGGATTTCGTGACTGCTTCATGTGCTATTGAAATAAAATTTAAAAAAAAAAAATCGGTATTCTTTCAAAGTACACCAAAATTGACCTGAGGAAGTGCTTTCACACAACTGCGATATGTATAAAGCACTGACGTCATCTCCTTCCCCTCTTGGATAAGGCTGTTCTGCACGTATAACAGTGTGCACCATCAGTAAAGGAAAAAAATAACAAGATGAATAAATAAATCTACAAGAAACAATATATCAATTTCGAATGGAAAATGAAACAAATTGCTGAAAGAGACCACTATGAAAATTTACAATTACTTTGTGTGTGTAATTTCCATATTTTTAAAAGAAAAACATAAGGAGAAGACAAGAGCAGAATACCAACTGATTGACAGCCTTTGTGTCTTCTGATAAGGATAGGCGATATGCTGCAACATCACTATACTCTACAGAAGAAAGTATCAGTTAGATGCTTTTAAGTGAGTGATAAACTGAGTAAGAGAAAGAAACTTAAGAAGAAATTAAACATACGGGTTAGCAATCGTTTAAAGCGAAAAGATAATCAGAACTACAATGACAAAAGGCTGCGAAAGCGTGTAAACCTTCTATCACTATTTCATGGTTGGTTTGTATTGTTAAGTCAAAAGAATGGAAAACTATATAAACCAATTTACAATTGTGGATAGGGGTGGCAATTCGTGTTCGCGGGTCGTGTTCGTGTCGTGTTGAAAGTTTAGTA
>JAYMTF010003221.1:0-15780 GCA_036897485.1 Pelargonium nanum | reverse complement strand
GACACTTATTTTGGGACAAAAAATTTAGACAAACATGACACTCATTTTGGGACGGAGGAAGTATTACCCTTCCTCAAACAGTTTGTCGTCTAAATATTTCTGAATGCAAGTATATTTATACATTTTTACGGGCAAATGATGTGTTCTGAATTGTGATGCCATTGCCCCAATATGCATCAAATTTTACGATTAGGTGTTAAAAATTGTCAAGTTAAGCCAATACCGTTAAAATCCACATGTGTGGAATGCTCTTGTGCCAAAGCTTTTCCCATTGTGGAATCTGAGCAAAACCTCTTATTTTGACATGTTTACGAGTGTTAACTGTTTATCTTTTCATTTGCAGGTTTGTAAGGCCACAATTTTTCTACAACAACCCCTTATTTTCTTTGATTCAATTTGCTATCGGACCTTACGCAGATGACCTTGGGAATGTGCTGCCTAATGCTGTGGAAGGTGTCGGAGTTCCCGTCGATCCCCTTGCTTTTGCTGGACTTTTAGGTAAGTCAATATCTGTGTCCTACTTTTTATTTTGTTAATTTTCAATCTGCATGGCAATAATACGATAGTCTCTTCCTTGGCATTGGATTTGTTTTAAAAATTTACAGAGCACGGCAAAGGGTTTGAACCTAATTCGTGAGATGGTTTTTGTTGGCTGTATCTCTAAGCCGATCTGTAGCTTTCTTATGCATTGTTACGATATATATGCTCAGAAGGAAACTAGCAATCTAAGCATATACAAAACATATTGGAATGACAAACATGTAGTTGATACTTGATACAGTGTTTTAAAAACCATATTGAAATGACAAACCGGTTTGGGATGACCGTCTCGCCACTTTTTCACATTTACCGGAGGTTCACACTGGGTTTCTGGGTTCGGCCATACTCAATTTTTAGAACAGAAGTGGACAAGGGCCAAATCGATTGGTCGGTCCAGTTCTTAACACGCTGAGTTAATGGGTGTGTGGGTGGTTGCTAGTTGGCTTGAATCATAAATTCTCGAAGCACTAACATTTAAGGTTGTTCTCGAATTTGATAAAAACAATTACATTTTAAAGGAAAAACAGGATTAAAATACCAGCATTATTATTGGAGTGAATTGTGTGAGCAACAAATAGTGGATAGTACCAAAAGTTTCTGGTTCTGGTGTGGGCCGAGGTCGGATTGGAACTTCTATAAACGAACGAATTGAATTTATTCGGTAATACCGAACCATAATACGAACACCCCTACTCACATTAAGAGGCATGATCCAAGTTTTGTTTCCAACACCATTTTTGCGACATATATTGACCTCTCTATCCTCATGCAGGGATGGTAGTGACCTCTCTGAACTTGTTACCGTGTGGAAGACTCGAAGGAGGCCGCATAGCTCAAGCAATGTTCGGGAGAAGCACCGCCGCATTGTTATCGTTTGCCACATCACTTCTGCTCGGTATTGGCGGCTTGAGCGGAAGCGTGCTCTGTCTAGCATGGGGTTTATTCGCAACCTTCTTCCGAGGAGGAGAGGAAATACCAGCGAAAGACGAGATCACTCCCTTGGGGGACGATAGGTATGCTTGGGGCATTGTTCTTGGCCTCATATGTTTCCTCACTTTGTTCCCCAATGGAGGAGGGACATTCTCAAACTCATTCTTCAATGGTCCATATTTCAGAGGTGATTTTTGAAATGGATGTGATCTTGGCATGATGTATAGGTTTAAATTGGAAAGTTGAAGGAAAGTTTTGAATGTTTATGTGTATACTACCTTTTTTTCTTTCTATTTAGTAGTTTATAGGGTTTCATGGTAAGTTGTTGATAGGAGGATATATAGAAAGATCCACATGTATTAAGTTTCATTTTAATGAAAAGAAAGGGCTGTTTCTTGAAGTTATAATGTGAAAAATAAGATCCCTCCTCTGGGGTCACTGGTAACTATGGAGGCGAGGTCGGAGCCATCGAAGAGGAGAGATCTTATTTTTTTGTTTTTTTTAAACAACTAAGGGTTTGTTTGGTTCAACTAAAATGTGGCGGTGACGTGTCATTAGGCTTATGATGTGGCGGCAACGGGTGACGTGGCGGTTCATCACCTGTTATAGCAGGTCAGTTGGGTTAAAATTAAAAACACAAAAACTTTAAGGGGTAAAATTATAGGCGAAATAAGACATGGACTAAAACAATAAAAGTGAGCAGTCCAGAGGAGACAAAAATACATATCCCTAATTTAATATTCCATATATTTGAAAAGGAAAAAAAAAAACAGCCGTATCAAATTTTCGGAAAAAATAAACATTTTGGTAATGTGAAATTTACCGTTGCCAAACACACCTTCAAAAAAAAACTCGTCTTTTTTCCTTTTCCGTACTCTTCCTCAGACTCTCTCAATCTACAGTGACGTCTCTACCAAATCGATCGTCTCCGTCAACACTCGCAGAGCCACCACAGTCAGTGTGCGTGCGATCTCTCGAATTGGATCCAAAGAGCCTCTAAAGATCCAAGTGTCCAATTCTCGCTCTCTTCACCATCTCTCTCAACCAATCATGTCGTCTTCTTCGTCTCTCCATTTTTCACTTATCACGAAGGACGTGCTCGACAAGTCCTCTTCAAATACACCCCTCCAATCCCTCGGAGACACCTCCGGCGACAATGTCTTCCACTCCGTCAACCCCAATTCACTACAACATCCGATTCTCCCGATTGGACTCAGGAATTTCAGTTCCCAAGACTCGATTACTTGGAATTCAGAAACCCCAGTTCAAATCTGCTCTAATGAAGCAACCCCAGAACCCAAAGTTGAGATTTTTGGGACCCCAGCTGGAGATTCCCCAAATTGGAGAAAAACCCTTGTTCGGGATTCGAATGGGCGCGAGCGATCTGAGGGAAATGTATTGAATTTGGATGCTCAGAGAGATATGGCTCAAGAATATACTGGGGCTGAGGAGGTTTTGGGGAAGAAATTTTCTGAGGTGTGCTTCTTGAGGAGGGTTTTGAGAGAGGAGATGGGTGATGATTGTAATGTTCACAAAATTTCTGGTGATTGCAGTTCATGCTGTTCTGTTGGAGATTGGTTTTGTGGGTTTTGATTCTGTGTCGGGGTTGCGGGTTGATCGTTTGCATCTGCCCGAGGAATGGTCATCCACACCTTTTGCTATGTCGATTCGGTACACATTGGCTGAGCTTCTTGTTAATGGCTCTAATTCATGTGAAACTGTTGTTTTGAAGTTTCAGAGTTTAGGGCAATATGTTAATGTTTACGGGTCTTTGGCTAATGGAGAGTCAGGACTGCACTGGGTTTGTTTGGATGAGTATAGATTTGGACCCACTATTGACTTGGTATGGGCTAGGAACGATTCGAGTTATGATATGAATGAAAATAGCGAGTCTTCTAGTCCATCTTATCCCGAAAATGAAGTGGTTGAGTTTTGGAAGATAGTGAAAGATGACATTGCATTGCCATTACTGATCGATCTTTGTGGAAAATCTCGTTTACTGCCTCCCCCGTGCTTCATGGGCATCCCAAGTGAGATAAAGCTTAAGATTTCTGAGTCACTTACTAGCGTTGATGTTGCGAAGGCGTGTTGTGTGTGTTCAGAGTTGAAAAACTTGGCATCTAATAGTGATTTGTGGAAGCAGAAGGTTTTTGAGGAGTTTGGATGTACGGAGATGACACGGGAAAAGATCAGCTGGAAAGAGACTTTTGCTTCATCATGGGAGCATAAGAAGAGGATGATGGAAGCGATGCCTTGTTACTTATCATTGAGAGAAGACCCCAACCCATTTGTCGTTCCTTATTTTGATCTACTGGCCGAACTTGGGGCTCGTTCGCTTATTGGGCAACCCGGTACTCCATTTCCTGAATTATGGGGGCCTCTTAACATACCCATCTTACCTAACTGGAATTGGTAATGATTCATTGGTTAGTTTTGAGACTGGGAGTTCTCGTTGATTATGGTCGAGCCCTTTGGTGATTTGTATGAGAATATATATACTACTCACTACATAGGACTATACATACTAGTCAAGTAGTCGTAAAGCTTTAAGCTCATTAGCCTGTTTTTGCTTTTAGGATGTTCATATCAATAGTATTAAATACTCATTTCTTGAAATCTTTGTGACCGCTTTCAATAGGAAATGAGTTAGGTTCCTTTGTTTGAGTATTTGTTTGTGGCCTATACACATGGATTATTGCATCTAGCTATGCTGCTCTCTTCTTGGATTCCCAGTTTCGGTAAGTGTATTGATTATATTGCTGTGATTGCCGTTTAGAGTTCTCTAGTCTTTTGAAGTCCTTTTGTCTTTGCTTTGACGTATGTGTTAGGAATGTAGCATTGGATTTGTTGCGTGTTTACATTTGCTCTTTTGAGAATATATAGTCGTAGGCAAAATAGACTGTACAAGCCTTCTCTCCGTTTCTCTTCTGCCATATGGACCATATGTTTGTCATTTTTTCCTTACTATGTATCTCGCCTTCTCTAGCACTTGTCAAAATGCTTTGAAGTGTATAAAATTGTCACGCTACTGAGTGTTTAGGCTGTTCCTAGAAGCTCCGGCCAACTTGTGCATCATTTTGTATGAATGATGGACAAAGTGGGTCAGAAGTTCCCAAAGAGCGTTGCTAAAGGATCCATTTTGCTTATCCCGACGTTATTTGGTGATAGTTGGGCTACACATAATGGTTTAGGCTTTTCTGGTGGCTGGTACCGACTTCAACACTTTCCCTCACGTGGGATCAAAATTGATACCATGTTAAGTTTTGGTAATTTGGTTACATGTAATGGTTTGAACTTTTCATGTTTAAAGGTCGGCATTGTTAGTAAGGTATGCTTTTCACCATTAGGGCATCTCTAAAGATATGTTTAGACCCTCTAGGCCTTTGATAGAGATGCTAAGTGTTAAGTCATGTGACACACACTCGGCAAGGTTCTTGCTCTATGATTTTGAGGCCACAGTTTTCCTATGAATTCCTCCAATATCTCACATTTGACAAAGAGTCGATATGTCTAACCAGATCATGAGTTACTCGATGCACAATAGGAAATATAAATGAAAATTGAGTACTATAAAATAGTAAACAATCATGAATAATTAAACTTGCAGCTTGCAAAGCTTGACGGTCAGACTCAACAACCACCATCATCCACTCCGATTTTTTTATTTATCTATTTATGAGCATTCTTAATTGCAAGGGGCTCGACCTCTGCTGGATTATTAGCATTTAGCACCCTCCACACAGGGAAACCTGGCTCTACAATTTTGAATTGCATTTTTTCGACTTTGGATTGCATAAAATACTCCCCATCAATGTTTTAGTAGGTTAAATTGACACATATCTACATATTTTATAGGTAGAACTCAAAATTTGATCAAAAATCACAACTTTCAAGACAACACTTTTTTCAAATTGAGTTCGAACTTCACAATTTTAAGTCAAACCCCAAAAAAAAACCCGACAAAGACAAAAAAAACTAGTTGACATATTTTTTACATGCGTTTTCAAAATTTCTTTTCTCTGTAAAAGACTCAACCAAATTCGTGAGCATCTGAAATTCCATCTGACCTGATCAATTTCGCAACAAATCAGATTTTTCTTGTCAAAAAATCGATTTGATCGGATCGGATAAACCAGCTAATTTTATAAAAATTCAATTTTTAGTTGAATCCACCGGAGAATACACAGTACAATACCATCACTCTCATTGCTCTCAGAGACCAAAACCATCTTCTCAACACTGTAAATACTCAAATCTCCATAACCCATCTCTCTCTCTCTCTCACATGACATCTTCGCTCACTTACTCTCTTCCTTCTCTCTCCCCAATATCTCAAACTCTGCTACGTCCTCCACATCTCACTCCCAATCTCAAAACCATCCTCCAAGTCCAGGCCTCAAGGCGCATTTCTAATTTCCCTCAGGTCATCTCTATTCTCTTCCACGCCACATAGCTCTTTCCGGCAAAAGGGTATTCAAATAAGATGAAAAGCGAAGGACCCATTTTGATTTTGTGTTGGATTGTTGTGCAGGAAGGTGGGAATTTGGCTGGCGATCCTCGGAATTGGGGACGTACGGTCAATTCTGTGTACGGTGGAGATGAGGATTTTGATGACGATGAGGATGATGATGAAGAAGATGACCGGAGTCTGGATCTGTTGATTAGGTTTGTTCAGAATGTGTTCAGGAAGATCTCGAAGCGAGCCCGGAAAGCGGTTCGCTCGGTTCTTCCTTTCTCAATCTCTACCAAATTGGTAATAAAATAAATCCTTTTGCTTAAATAAGCTGTCTTGATTATTGATTTTGCAATTGTGCAAAAATTTGTGTTGTTTTGGTTAGTTTAGTAGTGTTACTTCATTGAGAAGCTTGTGTGGTACTGCTAGTTTATGGTGTTTTTGAAGATTATAAATTGAGAATGCTTGGATCTTTGCTCGTATTAGGATATTGATGATCGTTATGGTTTGACTTTTACTGAAGATGTAGACTGAGACGGGGCTTAAGTGCTTAACCTTCATTGTTGTTGCGTTTAGATTAGTGGATTTGATTTGAAATATGGTATTTCAAATACAATTCTAATGTTTGGAAAAGCATGGAATATCAAATGGCACACTAAGAGTTGTCTTGAAATCACATGTTCTAAGCATGTTTTGACTTTTGTTGGATTTGATCCAAATTCTTGGTGCATCCAAACGTTGGATTTCAAATCCAAGAATCCAAACGGACCATTAGTGAAGTTCCAAATTTGTTCACCTTGGCTGCCACTACTTGTGCCCAGTGTTTTTTTAGCAAGATGATAGATAAGTTGGTGAAGAGTTTCTGCCAGCTACTTGTGCCCAGTGTTTTTTAGCAAGATAATGGATTGGTTGGTGAAGAGTTTCTGCCATCAACTCATTCATAAGCTTGAACTATCAAAACCAAAATGGGGGTCTGGTGCTTAAGAGAGTCCTAGGATTAAAAACATGGGAAGGGATAAGATTTTGATTCGGCCAAGAATGTTGATTCAATTGGATTGATGATTTATGTAGGAGTGGAGGGAGCTAATTGCTTAATAGTTAATAGTTAATACTAATTAGACAATTGGCATAACTTTGGTGTTACATACTAGAAAAAGAAGACAAGTGATCCTAATCCTTTTGTTTATTTTGTTATTCTGTGTTTCTTGTATGTTGCAAGTCCGAACACTTTGGTAGTGCTGGAAATTTATGTGATCATTTGTACAATACAAATGATGTAGAAAGTGGATATGAACTGACAAGATCATAGAATTACATGCCATCCACTTTTACATATTGTGCTGTCACATAAGCTTTCTTTAAATGTTTCGAATACAGTTTCTGGATTCGATGCATTTCATCTTTGTTATACTGATATACTGTAATTCTATAACCAGCTTATCTTGCTCCATGATCTATTACGTCTTGTTGAACTATCCCTCATTGCAAAAATGTGAATTTAATGACCACCTGATATAATAGTTAGCCCTTTCACCTATCAACTAAGACCTATGGGTTTGATTAAAGCTTAATATGATTTTAGAGTCAAGTTTGGTTTTGGGCCTATGTCCCTGTTTGTGTTGCCTTCAGGTCAATTTTTGGTCCACGTGCAAGACCTGTTGTGCTGTCCAGTCTACAGGGGGGGTAGGAGTGGATGTGATGTTACGAATGTGAAGTTAATGACAATAAGCTTAACATTCCCCCTACTAGCTTAGGCTTTAAATTATATACATGTAACAAGTTGTGAGTGCATGCATAACTTTTCTTCTACTTTTTGAATCGTTCAATGGAGTTCATTTAGACATTTTTCTAGAGTTTTAACTGACCCAATTATTTTCATGCCAAGCTTATGGATTTGTTTTCTTAAACATTCCACTATATAGCTGGATGTGAGTCTTTGTTTACTCAATTAGTCACTTTTAATAAAATGATCCAACTTTTTGACGTGTTTCAGTGATATAGGACTTGCTCTCCAGCTATTTTTCTTCATGCATTGTACTTTCAAGTTTCAAGTGATAAATCTGGCTTTAAATTATTTCCATTGAATACAGGTGGGGTTTTCGGTTAATGGAGTCCTGGTGCTAGCATTTTTGTGGGTTTCAAAGGCATTTCTTGAGGTAATATATAGTAATTACTCAACCTGTACATGACGAGCATTAGTTTTATTATACACATGCGAAATCAGCTATTTTTGGTGTAAATTTAGAAATATATATTCTTTCTGGTATTCATTGCTCTCTTCCGACATTATTCTCAAAGCCGTAGATGTCTTAGACATATGCTACTGCACATTCTTACACTTGTAATTTCCAATGCTATACTCTTACCTTAATTTTGATTCTCGTCATGTTGGTTCCAGACATTTTTCTTCTGTCAAGTTACCAATGAAACCTAGAATAATATTCTAAAGTGAGAAGAGACGTATATTATTTTTTTCCCATTCTGTAGTCTTTATTATTAAGACATACCTTGATCAACTTAGCCGATTTCTTGGGGTTCAAGAGCATAACTACTTTGTTCACCATGTTTCTTATGTGTATATCTTTGTGGGAACTCGTATCAGCTTTAAATGTTTTAGTTCTCTGTCCACTGAGATATGCAAGGGTGATTCAAAGAGCCTTCTAGAAGATGTCTAATTCGATTTACAAATTTAGGTGGACTTATGGGTAAATGTTGTTTGCGCATATGATCTTATATATCAACCCACTTATAAAATTCAACTCCATTCTCGCGAGGGAGAGATGAAGGGTATTGCCTTTTCATTTCTGTCGCCTGAAAATTTCTCGGTTTTCTAATTTTCATGACATGGAAATTTAGATGAATTATCAAAGTTTTGTAGGTCTGTAGTTTAGACTAAATTTAATACAAAAATCTCATTAATAGTAACAGTTGACTCTTTGAATGTTCTAGCATCTTAGTTGAGTGTTCAACAACAATTCTCTTGCTATTAAGGTTAGATGTATCATTCCTTTCAAAAAAAAAAAGGTTAGATGTAGCATATATTTCCAGTCTATTTATATCATCGCCGTTGTTTGAAGTTTGCGTGTGTAGACCGGACAGAACGAGCCACGTGCTGGGGCGGGTCATAAAAACGTCCATATGTTTATCAAGCCACTTTTTGCTAGCCCGGCCACGGTATTATCAGGCTGGGCCAGTGATGGTGCGTAAGGCGAGCTTGAGTCTAATTAACGGGGCAGGCAAAAAAAGCCCATATTTTTATTAGACTACTATTTGCTGGCCCCGGTATTATAGGGCCGCTGCCCATTTGGCCAGATCTACGTGATTGTATGCTATATTGTTTGTAAGATTTCTTGGTAGTTTCCGAGCTTAAAGACTTGCATCGATACTTGATAAGTTTCTTCTGCAGTCTTTTCTTTCAAATATTTTTCCACTAAGTTTATGGTTTGTGTCCGTCTTAATAGGTCATTTGCACACTTGGAAGTATAGTATTTGTAAGCATCCTAATCATTCGCGGAATATGGGCCGGGATAACCTATATACAAGAAACTCGCAACCAAAAGATGAATGAACTTGATGATGATCGGCGTTCATGGAATGGCGCACAACCTGCAGCTTGATTCATCCACACTCGACAAGAACACATGCCAATGACAATCCGCTACACCAGAGAACAGCATTCGTCCTTAAACACTCGAGTTGCCAATGATGTGAATGTAGGTGGGTGGCATCGAGATGTTCATGTTCCAATTCCGGCAATAGCCATTGTCGGAATCTTGACTGTTTTCTGGGTGCAAGGAATGCTTCCAGGAGGAAGATGATAGACAATAAGTAAGCTATATCTGTTGTAATATTAACAGAGCAGCTCAAAATAAGGCAGGGAAAAGCTGCATCTTTTTCTTTGTTAGTTTTGCTGTAGTTTTGAATCTAGGAGAGTAGCTTTGTTGTTTGTAACATTGTTAGGTTAATGTGAATCCTCATCGAGCCGATTCATGCCTAAAATAGTCAGGATTGACTATTATTTTTAACGGAAAATCATCAAATAATGAACTGACCAAACCGAAGATAATAGTACAGGAAGATGAATAGGAGGATGAGAACCAATGCCTGACACGGAAACAGATGACTTAGCTAACGTATGGGTCACTCGATTTGCAGACCGACCGTCAAGCTTAAACGAAACATTTAAAAGACCTGAACTAATTGACAAAATGTCCCACAAAATTCAAACTCAAGGCACTGGAATTGCCCTCCCCTCAAGAATGCAAAACCTTTACCACCTCTTCAACATCCGACTCCACCAATAATGAATCCCACCCCCTTTGAAGGATCGGGGGATGAGAATACCCTTAGCCGGTTGCCTCTGCCGGTGATGTCTCTTCTCCTTCGAAGATTGCACTCACATTTTCCTCCGCTGTAGCTTCGCACACGAGGTTTGGAATCTAGTGTTTCAATGGTGGGGAGGCATAGGAGCTGTTTTCCCGAAATCGTTCTCTGATCTTTTGGTTCAGTGGGGGTCCTTTTTCTCCGCTCATGATGCAAAAATATGAGACTGCATTGGCCACACTGCCCTATGGCACCTTTGGCTATCTCGGAATAGGCTTTGTTTCGAGGATCAAAGAGATGAGGCAAAATTGGTTCTGGAAAAATTCAAAACGTGTCCTATATGATCATCTTGGCCAAATTCAAAGGTTCTATTGACTCCACAAACTGGCCTTTCTTTAGTTGGATTTTTGATCCAGGCCTTGTTTTTATGTTTATGTAGTTTCATGCAATTATTTCCTCCTATTTCTCTTGTAATTCTGTTTTATTCTTGGATGTATGTACCGCGATCCCTTTTCAGGATCTTTTTTCAATATATGAGGTACTTTTGCTGATAAAAAAAAAATTGAATCCCACCCCCGAGCTTCTGTCCAACTGAGAGCATCATTGATCGTTACTTTTAAATCCGTACATTTTACACTAAAATTCAAAACCCAGTCCGATATGTAGTCTTAAATTTGTACATTTTCACATCAAATTAATCTTTTGCAATATAAACTCGAACAAATTCGATCTGATTTCAAATTGTCAGCTTCAGTGAAGATAGATAAATCCCACACCACTATGTTTGGGCCTACAATTCATGAATTCAATACAATACACAGATCCAACATCCAAACAAAAAGTTAACAGCTGGGTAATGGCCCAGAACACCTGTATTATTTGGATAAGAGTAGCCTTACACCCGTTGCCAAACAGCCTAGATCTCGGGCGGCAAAATGTGATTTTTAAAATTAAACCAATTGTAACCACGGTCAACAACTCAGTCAAGCAACCGCCAATAAAAACAAACCACGTGGCAGTTACCCTTGCCGGCCGGGACCCACTTAACCACCTCTAGTTCAAAAAAATATCTCTACACCTTCTCAAAACTCCACTATATATATTCATCTTCTTCGCAGAGCAGATCTCATCACCAGGAGGCGTCTTCATAAACGCTTCCAAATTTGTCTGAGAGCTTTCGATTCTCTGCTTTTTCTCTTTAGATCTGTTTGTTTTCGCTGTTAGATTTTCAAGATGAGAGAGTGCATTTCGATCCACATTGGTCAGGCCGGTATCCAGGTCGGAAATGCCTGCTGGGAACTTTACTGCCTCGAGCACGGTATTCAGGTATGTGTAAATGCTATTTTTCTTTTTGGATCTGTGTTTTTATAGCTGTATTTGAATTGATTTGCATCAGATCTATTGTTTTGCGTGATTTTAGATTTTGATTTGGAGTAGATCTGTGGGTTTAGGTTGTATTTTGGTCGATTGTGCATCAGATATGTGGTTGTTTGGTTTTGATCTGTGCGTTATGGTTAGGTTTGTGTTGGATCTGGAGAGGTTTGATGAAATTAGGTGAAATGTGTATAGATCTATCTTTTAGCTCGTCATTTGTTGTTGATTCATGCTCGTTTTACATTGATTTGTACTGGATCTGGATCGGATTGATGCAGATAGGTTATATGTGTCAGGTTTATATTGTATACGACACCGCCTCACCGGATTGAGAAAATTTAGTGAAATGTGTTTAGATTTATCTTGTAGCTCGTTTTTTCTGTTTATTAATATTCATTTTCTATAATTTGTTATGGATCTAGACCAGATTGGCATAAATAGGTGAAAATGTGTTTTTGTTATGCTTGTATAGGTCAATTATTTGTGAATTGTTTTCATTTTCGTAATTTCATTTTGATATAGTAGATCTAAGCTATTTTGTTCGTTTTACTACGCAATTTGTTTCAATTGGTTCCAGTAGATCGTGTTTCGTCAGTGATGCATCCAAACTGTGCTTTGGAGTGTTCGTTTTGCTCAAATTTTATTCCGTACTGTAGAAATCTTGTCCCGTGTTTTAACGTCCAAATTCAGAAATGTGTTCTGAATTTACAAACTTGTATGATATGCGTACTTGAATTTATAATGTTGTGATCTCATATAGTTAAGTTATCACTGTCAAACATTTGGATTTAATTTGACTAGTGTTTATATTGTCTGTTTCTTCCAGCCTGATGGCCAGATGCCAAGTGACAAGACCGTTGGTGGAGGAGATGATGCCTTCAACACCTTCTTCAGTGAGACTGGTGCTGGAAAGCACGTCCCTCGTGCTATCTTTGTCGATCTTGAGCCCACTGTTATAGATGAGGTGAGGACTGGAACTTACCGCCAGCTCTTCCACCCTGAACAGCTCATCAGTGGCAAGGAAGATGCTGCTAACAACTTCGCCCGTGGTCACTACACCAGTAAGTTCCTTGAACCAATCCATTGTACTCTTAATATCAATTCATTTGATCTGTGAACTAAAGTTGTTTCACTCTGTTTCAGTTGGAAAGGAAATTGTTGACCTTTGCTTGGACCGCATCCGCAAATTGGCTGACAACTGCACTGGTCTTCAAGGATTTCTTGTGTTCAATGCTGTTGGTGGAGGAACTGGATCTGGTCTTGGTTCCCTCCTCTTGGAGCGCTTGTCTGTCGATTATGGAAAAAAATCAAAGTTGGGTTTCACTGTGTACCCCTCTCCTCAGGTCTCCACATCTGTGGTTGAGCCCTACAACAGTGTCCTCTCCACCCACTCCCTCTTGGAGCACACTGATGTTTCAGTGCTTCTCGACAATGAGGCCATCTATGATATCTGCAGGCGCTCTCTCGACATCGAGAGGCCCACCTACACCAACCTGAACCGTCTTGTGTCTCAGGTAGATTGAATTCTCCAATTTGAATTGTTTCCTTGTGGTTTGATTTTTGCCTACATGGTTTCTAATTCACATATTGTTTGAATTCAGGTGATTTCTTCATTGACTGCTTCTCTGAGGTTCGATGGTGCTCTTAATGTGGATGTTACTGAATTCCAAACCAACTTGGTGCCGTACCCCAGGATCCACTTCATGCTTTCCTCCTACGCACCTGTTATCTCCGCTGAGAAAGCTTATCACGAGCAACTCTCAGTGGCTGAAATCACCAACAGCGCCTTCGAGCCATCGTCCATGATGGCCAAGTGCGATCCTCGCCATGGTAAGTACATGGCCTGCTGTTTGATGTACCGTGGTGATGTCGTCCCCAAGGACGTGAACGCAGCTGTTGGCACAATCAAAACCAAGCGCACCATCCAGTTCGTTGACTGGTGCCCAACTGGGTTCAAGTGCGGTATCAACTACCAGCCACCAACTGTTGTTCCCGGAGGTGACCTTGCCAAGGTGCAGAGAGCTGTGTGCATGATCTCCAACTCCACCAGTGTTGCCGAGGTCTTCTCCCGCATTGACCACAAGTTCGATCTTATGTATGCCAAGCGTGCTTTTGTGCATTGGTATGTCGGTGAGGGTATGGAGGAAGGAGAGTTCTCTGAGGCTCGTGAGGATCTTGCTGCTCTTGAGAAGGATTACGAGGAGGTCGGTGCTGAGTCTGCTGAGGGCGATGATGATGAGCAAGATGACTACTAGAATGTTGTTGCTGTGGGTTGCTTTTGCACCTCTTATGGTTATCTGTAATGCTATGTTATGTGTTTTGTGACTCTTGTTGTGTTGGTGTTTTCATTTGAAGCTGTTGCTTCAGTAACAGCACTCTGTTTCCTATCCTTCTGTTTTAATAATAAACTGTTATGAGCAATCTGTGTTTCTGTTTCCTATCCTTCTGGTGCTCACTGGTTCACAAAAGTCGATACTTGACTTGTTTTATTGCGAAACTGCGACCGTGCACACCCCTAGATGTTTGTATGTGTCACACCAAAATTGCACACACTTCACCTGAGAGTCTCCTTCAAATTACTATTGACCCAAATGTGACCTCCAAGTTGAGAATGCACCTAATCTAGTTGAGCAATCACAGTTATTAGCTATGCTTTCATGTTCTATCTTTATTCATGATGTGATGGGTTATGGGCTTTTTTGGCTCCTAATTCTTTCACCATTTTCTGGTGCGCATCATGGGCTCTTTTGGGCTCCTAAGACTTCATTGTGATCTGATCTGCAATGCCATTGTTGCTTTGTTTGAACCACAATGACATTCTTTCGATTGAAATCTCTCTAATGCTTAAGTCGATTTTATATTTCTGTTATCTCAATGTAAAGCATACTCCCCTTTTATGTTGATGAGCTTAATCTTTAGACCCTATTTGCATACGAGACCTTAGAAAATCTCTCATTTACCCAGAAATATACCCAGAAATGAGTGTAGACAAGTGATGGCAGTATATAAGTGCATGAAATCTCTCATTTACCTAACTAATTTTGACAAGTATGAACTATGAAGTATATAATCATAGTATATTATCATCTATTTATATCATAATATTAAAGTCAAGATTTTCTTGATATCACAATCTTAAAGTTACTGAAAAAGGTATGGTTTTCTTAATTAAAGTATGGAAAGAACTTGATAAGAAATCTTGAACATATCATATATTAGCTCTATAATTGTTAGTTATGCTTATTGAATATTTATATATTTTTTGTCTTAATCGAATATGTCTCCTATCCGAATCATATTACTTGGAAAAACTTTTTGGCATTCCAAAATTAATATTTCTTAATTCTCATCCTCAATCTATTAGACTATAGTGACTGAGAATTAAATCTTAACCACTCAAGCAAAAGATTGAGAATAAAGGCATGCATTTTGTATTAATAATTTAGTAAGGACCATCTTAAGTGCCTCCTAGCATGGATTCTTATTCAAAATCAAGCATTCTAGCTTGGTCTATGTGTGGTCTCTTGGAGACAACTTGGGGTCCAAATTATTTAGGCTCTTCTCCACTTCATTGTCAAGACTGTATCTGCCAATTCAGACTGCAGGTCTAGAATAAATCGTATCTAAAAATTCACGTGTTTTTATTATGAATTATCATGTAAGTGTTGAGGTACGTTAAGACTGCAAAATATAGTCGGATAAAAACACGTACGTTAAGACAATCCACCAACATTTTAGTTGATTCCCCACGTTAGATTGTATTTCCTGTCTTCAAACTATCATATACGTACTTATGTCTAGACTATATTTTCTAGCGATTGTGGTACTCGACACAAGTTTCACACTTTCGAAGACTCTGACACTAAAATTCTAAACAATTTTAAAATTGTGGCACCAAAATTTAGGTTTTGAGAGGAATTTTTTTTTTCTTTTTCCAAATGTTCTTTGTCTGACATGCTTATTCACCCTTTCTACAACTTTTGACACTCAATTGTAAAGTTAATAAAATGAAATATAAGTAATTGAATTGAAATATAAGCTAATGGCTATTGGTTTTGGCATCTCTTACACCCACATCTCAATCTCAACAAGAATTTAAAAATAAAAAGGGATAAAGGCAAAATTAGTACCCAAACTTCTGCCGAAACCAAAATGTGGTA
>JAYMTF010003220.1:0-15791 GCA_036897485.1 Pelargonium nanum | reverse complement strand
CACAACTTTACTGGATTCATTTTGCATTAGATTCCGGAATAAGTAAAAACCCAGACAGCCAAGAAAATAAATCTATCAGAAAGAAAAGGACAAGAAATTTGTATTTAGTTATTAATAACGAACTCAGAATATGGCTAATTATTGCAGCGGAAAAACAAAGTCTTTCTTATAGATAATAAATGAAAAAACTAATGAAGGAAATGTATGCTCAAAAACGCCAACAACCAGAACTTCTTCCTACAATTCAAGAAACATATTTAGCTATTTGAATATGAGGAAGTATCTCCAACATCCACAGAACGTGTGATGCAGTTGTGTTCCTCAAATTTGTACTTTTCACAAAAGAAATTAAGAATAAAAACACTGAAACCAGAAACAAAAGAAAAAATAATAGTGTGCCTATTGTCTTAAAAAGTAGAAGAAAAAAACAGGAAACAGGAAATGAATGTGCCAACAAATGAATCATTAATATATTACCTCAGCCAGCAACTCTGGTTCTGAAATTGTTTCCTCTTCATCAACATGTACATTTTCAAGCTTCAGCTGTAAGAGAAATGGCATACACACACTCAGGAAATGGAACTCAACATATACGATATACCTATATAATCTAAATCACCCTTTTCCAAAACGTAATATAAGTAAACATATCCCAACTTCTGATGCAGCAATTTATGAAACCTGTATAAACATAAGCAGTGATCTGATCTCACTCCAAGTACTTAATCACTGAAATTAGATCATAGCATACAATAAAATCAAATATCAAATCAGCATGCAAAGATTACAGCTTACAATGTATTTTGCCCTCAATAGGGGACTTCTAAGTGTACGATATGCATCGATCACCCGAGCAGACTGTTCAGCAGCATACTCTCTCTCCTCCTAACAAAAGCACAGAAAAATTATTCCAAATTTATAACACCAAAATAATACTCCCTCCATCTCGAAATGGGTGTTCACTTTCCCATTTTGTAAAGAATAAGTTAGTTACCGAGGGACTTTCCCCATGTGCTCTTGTTGTAACCAACTCAAAGGGTTCTAACTAACTCACCTTAGAGAAATTGTCGGTAATTCAAGCATAACGAATTAACCAAAAAGGAAATAGACACTCATTTAAGGACGGATGGAGAATTATCCAAAATCCAAAATACAAACCTCAGATTTCGAATGAACTAAATCAGGATGCAGTTTTTTCTGCCAATCTTTGTACTTTCCTTCCAAATCACCCTCAATTTCAAACTTCCTCTCCCTGTAAACAATCATAAAACATAGTTGCTCACCAAATAATCCTATCCTTCATATTTACAAAGAATTGAGTATGAGTTGTGGAAACCTAAAACTTTCTGCTTACATGATATACCAATTAAAACAACATCGCCAAGTCAAGTGAGCTTCATACAACTATTAACTCCTTCAAAATGTTTGAACATTTAAAAAAAAAATCTTCCAATGCAAGTATATGCGATATAAACTACAATTAAATTAGGAGCCTAATACTTTGTACTATTTTCCTATCAGCAAATCTTTCAATAACTTAAAACCCAAGAAAAAACAACTTCATGCTAACTCTGTTCAACTAAGATGAATTTTTGTTTGTCCACAGACCATCCATTTTCTTTCCCTCATCCTCCACTTTCCTAGCTACTAAAAAAAAAAACCCAAAAATGCCTAACCAACAGAAGCTAACTCAAACCAATGGTCAAACACTTACCATCCGAATATCTGAAAGTAATCCACCGAATGATCCACCGGCTGGATGCTTCGGCAAGAGTCACAAAACAGAAACGCCGCCGTATGAGCCGCCGCGCCACACTTCCAGCATTTGACGCTAACTTGACTGGTAGACAGTGAGCACAAACCTTTCCCGGAAAATCTGAAATTCTCGAGAATATTACGTCTGGTACCTGACAATGTTCCAGAAGGCTCGACATTGGAGCGATCCGAGGGCGATAAAATGGTGGAACAGTGAGCGCGAGAAATGGAATTGCGAGAGATATGAGAAGATGAAGAGAGGGCTCGGCGAAGAATCGCGTAGAGAGGAGTCCATGGCTTTGAGCTGTACATTTTCGGAGGTACTGTTCTCGCCTTCGCGGATTCGTAGTGAAAACGAACTTGTGAGTGTTTTGCTGAAGCAGAAGGGTAGCTGCGGCTTAAATGTACAACACCGAATTGCGTTGAATACCGATGTTTTAAAACCGGACCGGATACTAAACCGGTTGCACTTTGGGTCTCCGGTTCAGCTATTCGATTGAGATGTCAATTTGTGTTTCGAGTCGGGTTTTTCCTGATTTGAATGCAAATGCCTAATTCCAACTCAACCCGCAAGGTAGAGGTGGCAATTTCGGGTTTCTGATCGGATTTAAGTTGATAAAGTTAACATGAATCTGATCTGAAAGGACTTCAGGTTCATTCGAGTTGTGGACCTCGAGTTTGGTTTCACTTTTTAGGCTAAAATGTGTGAGTTTGCCCGATCTGATCTGATCTAAATTTCACAAGATAAATTCAATCTGAAAGTTGGTCAGTTCGAGATTTGCGTGCCGACAAGTTCAAGTCCAAATTGTCGACTCTACTACAAGGGGTGAGAAACTGTGAGTTGTGGATTTTGAATCATGTTTGAATTCTTTAGTACAAAATGTGTAGATTTGTTTAGCGTAATTCAAAAGTCTTAGATCTAATTTGTGTGAACTAAGTAGTCTACATACGGTCCAAATTGTCAGCTCCAAATGCCTAAGAATTTCTCTTTCATTTATCTAATGTAATTGATAAATACATTTAAACTTCATAATAATAGATACACTTTTTTTTATCCGCAACAAGTATTTTATTCTAGAATTTCCGAGGCGAAAATTACAAAAAATGTGAACGTGGTTTAAGGTTTAAGGTTTTTCGACATGTGGGGATCTTGTAAAAAATACAGGCAATGCAATAGTGTGATAATTGCAGTTTGATGAAAATAAACAATGTGGAATATTGAAGACAGAAGAGGCAAAGAACATATTCCATAAGAAAAAAGAAACAGAACACCAAAATATTGTCACTTTAAGGAATTTATTCTGCATTTTGATTCTATATTTCCATCACATTGTAGATTCCAATTTGGCAAATAAGCAAGCAACTTCCACAGCCTATATTATTCGTTACCGGTACACGAGACATAACAAAATCTTATCGGTAAATGTCACAATTATTCGAGTAATGAGTTTAGAGAAAATTACACTGAAATCTTCAGTACTTGGGGTTTCAAATGACGTGCCCTCTAAACCAATCCATCACCCAAAATTGTATTTGAAACAGCATAAACTTTGCTTCATTCGTGGCCGCGAGACTTGCATTTTGTTATGCACTATTTTGCCAAGAATTGGTGCCTCACTTATCCCATTTGTGGAGGAAGACAAAGCAATAACCCGGTTAGTCTCATCGCGATCCATCAGAACTTGCTCGGGTGATGCTGGTGCTATCCTGTTATGGTTTGATTCTCTGGAGTAAGTGTTTGATCCAAAAGACCTGCACAACAGGAACAAATAAAAACCCGACATATATGAACTTACTCTCTTGCACTGCCTAGACGATAACTATGAGTAATGAGAAGTGAAAATTACCTCAAATCCCGACTACTAGAGCTATTTGTAGGTTCTTGCAAACTCTTCCCCGTAGCTTCTTTTCGAGGTACTTCAGCACAAACCTCGCTATTCGGGTATACTTTCCCGTCTTCTGAAGGTTTTGACTCCACATTGGCGATGCCAGAACTAGTTTTGGATTCAGCATTGAATCCACATTTCTGAATAAGGAAAATGACCTTGTCCAATGTACCTAGAGCTTCTTTCACCTCAGGACTAAGGAGGAGTTTCTCGTTCCCGTTTACATAGTACTTCTCAGCGTGTGCATCGGTTAAAGCTTGATCTTCACTCGTGCAAGTCTCCAAGGGCGTGCCATCTTCGCTCCCCTCTTCCTCGATCTCCCCAAATGCTTTGTTGGGTGTAGGAAGCTCACAATTCTCGGAAGATTCACTCTTGTGATTGACATCTTCCAAACTATCCCGCTTCGTGCTTCCTCGAGAGTGTTCTTCGGGGAGAGAAAAGGTTTCACTATTGAGCTCGTCTTGTTCCAAAACCTCATTAGGCTCATCACTCGAAAAAAGAGCTTTGCGTATCCGAACATACATTGGACCACTCAAGGCCTTGCGGAAATCATCATCGTTTTTGAACGCGGACGCAACAATCTGTCATAGTATCAAGAATTATGAACAAATTCTTGTCATAAGAAGCTCACAAAGCTCAATCAAAAGTGCAACCTTTTCATAAAGTTTGAAACCGTTGCCAATGAGTTGCCTAGCAATGAAGTTTATGAGGGACGGAGGGACAAAATCAAGTTTAATATCCATCCTCGCGATTGTCCTATGAAATGTGACAGAAGGAACATTAAATTGATCAAACCTTAACAGCCTCAAATGACATGACAATGATAATTCAACTGCTCGTAGCTCACCGGAAGTAACTTCTTTCGGGAGTCACCTTTTGTATGACAAAGCCTCCCACAACATCGATCCTTACTACATCCTTCGCTTCAGGTATCCCGTCTTTGGAAAATCCATGAGTATCTATGTTTATGCTCTCTACATCAGAAATCTGAATCCAATCCACAATCACATTTCTTGCAACAAGGTCATATAAAGGTAGAGCAAGATTGCAAGAGAGAAAATCTGCAAGAAATTCAAGTTACCGTGTTCACGAGGACAACGACAAGATCATCTTGAACATACTCGAACTCAAAGTAGTGCACAAGAGCCTCCCTCGTGGATAGCGGCCAAGGAACCTTCACCCTTTCTTCCAAAAGGTTAATGAAAAATCAGCATTTCATGATGCACTTGCCGAGCATAAATGTGTAAAGCAAAAGGGTCTTATGATGGACAAACCTCAGTAGAGATATCTCCTCGCCAACACGAACCTTTTGCACGCATTTGCTAGAGAGAATTCTGAAACTTGGAATCATAATCTGCGGCCACCTGGTGAAAAGAAACAATACAGATTTTGTTTGATCAAAGAACAGAAAAAAGCAAGTGAAGTGATGTATGTTTAGTATAAAGCAGAACAAGAAATGAGTGAATCATGGCATCAACTAAATAAAACATGTTCTCACCATTTCTTGTAGAGGCTCGATTCCCACGAAACACATAACCCTGCCATGAAGATAACAGCTTCATTATCTTGATTTGTCCATGATCAATAGCGACGAATATAAAGATTTTACATGTATTCTAGTTTCACTTACATTCATCTACAGGCCCGTCTACATAGCCTTCAGCAAGTAATGTGTGAAAGGGAGTTCCCTGATCTCCTTCCCGGTACATAACACGAAGCTCTTCATTATCCTGTTTTATCTGTCAAAGTAGTTGCAAATGTTCAACAAGTAACCTTAAAATTTAGATTTATCGTAAAATTTGAACTTACTTTCCACTCAGGATGAGATGAGTCATGTGCTTTTGGTGCCTCATTTTCATTTAGAGAAGCACTCCTTAGCATGTCAAGAAAATTCGACACTTCCATGGTCCTCTTTTTAAGTACACTCTCGCTGCATCCTGCAGAAGTCATTATCCGAAATTAGAGAAGTGCTCGACAATAGTGTGTAATAGAAAACATAGGTTTGAGGAGTTGCTAACCATCAAGTTGTGAAGAGTGTTGGAGTTGATTCTTGACAATGGCTTCGATTGACTCCTCGTTTGTTAAGTCGGGTGATGCCAGCGTCTTATCCAGCCTCTCTCGGTACTGGGAGGCCTCTCGTTTATTCTTCATCTTAGCATTCCCTAGTTAATCAAACAGAAAAGCCAAATGTACACTGTTTAGAATATTGACATACAGTGACTCAAATCAATGCTTACAGAGCATATCATAGCTATTTTTCAACTATACATGTGCAGAGAAAACAAGCAAACTATCTGCCACTACCAATAACTACTAAAACAGCAGAAATGTGAAGGTTTAGGGACAAAATGACAGAATCTAGTAATTTTGGTTGCTCTTGATTTGCCCAAATTGTCAAGACACATGAAATTGTTTGATGATACTTTGTTTCCATCTTCTGCTGCATCAACATGTGATCAAATAAAGGCCAAAGCTCCTTGCAAACTCATTGCCCCAATAAAAGCTCCCAGCAACTATCCAGCTCTATCACCATTCATCAGTCCTCATCAATACCAAATATGCACCAAAATTTGACTTCAAAAAAAGGATCAAGACCCGACAAACCAACGAACATATGTTTAAATAGCATTCCCTAGCTCATTAAACAGAAAGCCAAATTTAAACTGCCTATGGTACACTACAATTATATCGGATCCTTTCACGGGTTTGAAACTTAATGTTAGGATCTTGTCGGAAAAGGCGCTATAAGGGCATAACAGTGACTCTAATATCCATGCTTAGAGACCATATCAGAGCTGTTTTTTTCAACTATACATGTGCATAAAAGAAACAAATAATCTGTCACTACAAAAAAACTGACTGAAACATCAGATATGAGACTGGTTTGGGACATAATGTCAGAATCTAATGATTTTAAAGTGTTATTCTAGATTTGCCCAAATTGTCAAGACAGTCTCTGATGATACTTTGTTTCCATCTTTTGCTCTGCTAAATGTGATGCAGTAAAAGCCAAAGCTCCATCCAAATTTATTGTCCTGTCCCAGCAACTAGCCACCTCTCTCACCAATCCTCATTAATACCAATTATACAGGAAAACAAAAACCCATTTCCATGAATCAACAAGATGAAGATTGAACATACCACTAATTAGGCAAACAAGCTCCCAATTTCAACCAAAAACAGAAATTACTGAAAATATACAAGTACCCAGATAAGAAAAAGAGAGAAAATTTAGAGCAATTTCATCAATTTTGGAGCAAACCCAGTTGGGTTTTGAAATGTCTGAGCAGAACCCAGAATCCAAAAACCAAATTCATCAACACCCAAATGAAGATTTAACATAATTAGAGAGGCACCTGATGGATGGTACACGAATCAGAATACCCAATAAAGCTCGCACCTTTTAGCTTTAAATATGAGACCAATACAGAATCAGAATAAAAATCCAAAACCCAGAAGATGATGATGATGATGAAGGAACTGTAAAATGGTCCGTTGCGATGACTTGGCTTTGACGGCCAGAGCTGAGACTGTGAGACCGGAGAGGACACAGAGACACAGTTTAAGCAGTTGCCAGTTGTCAATAATCTACCTAAATTTAATGAAAGTAGGTGAGTGAAAAGATGTAATGTAATTATGACACACAGCTTTGTGACGATGGTTTAAAATTGGTCAATCATTAGTTTATGAGTGTACACGTGGATTGGTCTGCGTCTCTTGTTACTGCACGTCACAGCCGAGGATCAGTGGTGGCTGTCAGGCGCTGTCGTATATTAATAGCACGGTTAAATTCTATCGTCCACGCGCCAGCGGAGGAGCGTGACCGCACCGCCTATGTCGTGTCTAGTTTTTGATGAGCAATAGTAGTTAGTGTGTTTCAGCTACTTTTTTTTAAAAAAATGGTTGGTAACCACTTTTCATTTAATAATGAGACGTGCTGCCAATGCCATGTCTACATAAGGTGTTTAGAGGGACAATTACGGAAAACCACGTTGTGTTTGACACTTTTTGTAACGGACTATCTTGACTTTTATTTCGTAATTTTGGACTATTCTAAACTTTTAAATTTTTATTCCGTCCGTTAAATGGCGAAATGATCAAATTATATTTTGTCCATTTTAACTATTGGCTACCCTATACTTTCATATTTGTGTCAAATGTTAGGGTTTGTTTTATTGGTTGAACAAATTTTGGATTTTTGTTGGATTTGTTAGTCAAATGTTAGGGCTTGTGTTGGTTGAACAAATTCTGGGTTTGGGTTGAATTTGTGTTGTGTTTGTGTTGGATTTGTGTTGTTTGAACAAAAAACAAGTGAATTTTTCGGCGAACTTTCATGAACTCTTGACTAATGAAGAAGAAGAAGGGTAAAATTATCATTTCAATTATTTTGAAGTCATGTGCACAACACATGATGAAAGATGGTCTTTTTCCGTCCATTTCCGTCCATTTGGATGGACGGAATCAAAATTTAGAATTTTTGGGTATTCCAAAGTTACGAAACAAAGTTTAGGGTAGTCTGTTGCAAAAGGTGTCAAACACGTGGTAGTTTTAAGTAATTATCGCTTGTTTATTCTATGAATGTCATTTTAACAATCAATTACTACGACTGCTCACTTGACTAAGTGGTAGCAAGTCTTATATGCAAGTTCGAGAACTCGTGTTCGAGACCCCTCATTGACGTAGTATGGGGTTGGAGAGATATTATATGTGTGACTATATAAAAAAAAAATTACGTGAAACTTCAATACCTTAATTTTTCTGTCAAATATATTTATTTTCAAATTGTCTCTTGTGAATTCAGTGGCAAAGTTTTTTTGACCTTTGTTAATCTATTTGGTAAATTCTCTGTTATTTATTGAATTAATGTTGGAAGTATGCAACAACATATATTATAAGTTGTTGACTTAAATGTTTGGCTAAAAAATATTTGTTTATATCGAACCAATATCGAGGTTGTTGTTATGATAGTTTTATCGTTCAACATAGATCCATTAATGGAGTCGGCGCGACTCCGGCGTCACCACTTCACCATTTGGCGATTATTCCGACGTTACCACTTCACCATCCGACGATCCTCTGACGCCACCACCTCACATTCTGTCGACTGTTGGATTGTCATTTAGTAAACTCGGGCAGATGACTCATTTATGATATGATTTTGGGAATCACATATTCTCTCTTATCACTAATTACTCTCAACTCTTGTCCTTTTCCAAGACACTTTTAGTGTTTTCTTAATTTGAGCATGAGTTCAATTTTTGTATTCTCTCGTATTTTATTGGAGGTATTTAATGCTCCTTTCACTTATACTTTATTATTCATTTCATATTAATGAATGAAGTACTGTTTGCCGATAAAAAAAAACATAGGCTATTTTGTCGAAATATCATATGTTATCACTTTATTGGAAAATAAGTGTTTTTAATATTACTACGTAGTGGGGGCCTCTAAGAACAAAGAATTGGAACATTCATGAACAAAACAATTCACGCAGTAATTTTACAGAGGAAGATATGTAAAAATGAAATAAAAAGGTATTTAATTGCAAAAAAATCAACCAAGAAGAAGACAACCTATGTAAACAGTGAAATATGCAGTATATACATTGATAAGAAACTTCAGTGGCAGTCTGTGACTTCTGTAAAGCTGTACGTAACAATATTGTTGAATCCTATGTTTCTGTTGTCTGTTCTGATGCTGCTGTTTACACGTACGTACGTGTTGACTAAAAGTCCAATCTGTACGCAAATAGTTCACAATTCTATACATTTCTATTTTCATTGCATTTAATTGAACTATCAATTTCCGATGAGTCAAATTTTTGAATTCAACCACGTTCGTGCATGAAGAAATTGCCTGAGATTTACTCGTTAATTTTGAATCTGTAAACATTGTACCAGGCCTCAGTGCTTGTCTCGAATCAGGCCAATGAACAATCCCAAAGGCCAACAAATAATAGGCCCATAACTATAGGCCCATATACCTTAACAATGAAATGAACTGCTGGGCTGATCGCCAACTTGTTCCGCAATACAGTCCCTGCACTGAACTCTCAGGCCCATATTTGCTGTCAACAAACTCCTACAGTTAAGGCCCATTCATTTCTCTAATTCAGAACAAATAAATAAAATTTTGATTTCTGAATCTATAAAAAAATAATCTTACATCCAAAATAAATATTTTGTTGCATTTTGTCTAGTAAGTGTTTTATTTCTTTTTAAGATGTTAATTATAAAACGATTATCAATAGTGTCCATATAATAAAATAGTTAATATCTCTTACGTTTTGTTAAAACATACATCTTTAAAACTAAAATAGTAGATAAATATTTCATATAATTTTTAAAAATAGAAAGTAATGTATTTTTTTATATAAAATATTTGTATGATATGTGTATAACATGCAATGAATAGTCATATTATGCCAAGTCAACCCAATTGATAAATCCATCTCACATTATGGCCATGGGAGGCAAAAATGGGCCCTTTACTTTCAAAGCTAAAATGGGTTGTCTCTACTTTGTTCACATCTCAACAAAAAGCTCTCCCACTTTTCTTACAATTCTAATAAGTATTCTCTTCAATATCCCAAAAATTTACAATATGAGCCACCAATTCATTCCCCTCATAGAATTGATTGTTCATGTGAAAAACAAGAGCCAGACATATAATTGTGCTCTAAAAAGTGAATTGACTTAACTTTTGTTCATGTAATGGAGGGTTCACTCTAAATTGTAATTGTGTCCACCCATATATAAAGTCACAATTTGGGATATTCTTCCATGATCCCACATTTTATAGAAAAAGAAGAAAATAAAGACAATTATCTGTCAATTCATTTCTTTCTCAACCAAATATGCTTATTGGCATAGACTTTTATTTTAAAACATTTAACATGTTATCAAACACAAGATTTTGATTTAGACATGCGGTCTAAATGTATTGCTTTCTCTTTACATGTAAACCTTTATCTGTAATTCAATTAATGAAATTTAACATGATATCGTAATAAGTTTAAATCATGGTCTTGCTCCGAAGAGTGACTCATTTATGTTGCATTCTCTTATAGTTTTCGGTATGCTTTCAAATGTGCATGATTTCACTTACTCACATGTGAAAAAAAAAATATGTACACATGAGAGGTAATTGTGCACACGTTGAACTTGTGACCTTTTGATCAACCCAATGTTCTAATGTTACGTTAAAATCTAGTAATTAAACTATAGCTTGAACTTCTACTATTAATATGTCAACTGTATTAGTAAAATTTCACTTGAACTGTTATATGCAATTCAGTTCTTTTATATTTATCTATTGAACGTAAAATTTATTTCATCAACTTCAGTCGTTTCGCATTTAATAAAAGAATCATATGCTTATTATCTTATGGATTGGGGGTTTGTGGAAATTGATCGCTATCAAATACTAAAGGATGTGGCCCTCGACCTAGGTACTTCTAGCCCACCACTAGTGAGCAGTGACCCATAATTTTGGCTTTTTTCCAATTGAAGGTCAACTTTCAAAAAACCATCTCATCATTTCTTTGAACCAAATCAAATATGAGCCATAAATATATATGTTAATGAAAAATGGGTGAAAATAAATGTATTAGTTGGTCATGTTATATAAACATGCAACTGTTTGTGAATTGGCAACTTCTGTTTGGTATTATTGTGGGTTTATGAGTTGTCATGCATTGCATTTGTTGTGTTGTTTGGCAATGGTTACAAGATCAATGTGTGTGGTTGCATTGCATGTGATTGTGACTTCATTGTTAGCTACCAACACTGTTCAATCAATGTGATTTTAGGTTGGCCCTCTTTTGGAACTATTTCATTTCTAGCAAACATCTATTTGAATTCTATAAAAAATAATTGTGATGAAAAGTCACACTAAAAGCATTTAGTGTATATAAACTCTACCCAAAACTTAATCCTAATAAGAAAAAATAATAAAAACTACTTAGTTTGGCTCAAATTGTATTTGAAAACAACGAAAAGCTCAAAGCTCCATTTAAATAGCCTCAAAATTATCCAGAACGATAAACATCATAATCAGATGTTGGTATTTTGATTGTAAACTCGTTTTGAAATTTCAGCTTGTTCTGAACACATAAATATGTGACTCGTTTAGTAGTTTTCTTCTCTACTACTTCACTCTCCATACTCTCTCTACTATTACTTCTCTCTAATCTCACTAGAATTGCATTTGAAACCTAATAAAATTGTTTACAAAGCATAGTTGGTATCATCTAATGGGCTTGACATTCAAATTTCATTGCTTTTGTCATTGTTTTTTTTTTGTTAATTATCTGAAAAATGTAATGTGCTTTTGGGTCTCTCCTTGAAGTCAGCACCACATCTTTTTGTTTTGTGGCTGCCCTTCACCTTTGTCCCTTTTTGGCTAATCTATGCCTTTAGCTTCTTCTATTTTTATCTTTGTTGGTGTTACTTTCTATGTTTTTTTATTATATATAAAAAATATTTCCCATATAAAATACTTTGATGTGGAATATATTTTTAATATTTCTTTATGAAATCAGTAATATTTTAAATTTAAGACAGCTCAAGTGCAAGTGCTCAACATCAACCATAGGGCAAAAGGGACGAAGTGGTTCATGCATGCATGCCTCCATGAACCTTAGAGAACCAGATTTAGAAATGGGTTGGATCGAAAATTTGAATCCAACCGGACTAGACCAAATGGGTCGACTTGATTTAATGTAAAATGTTTCGGTTCAGTTCAAATCCAGACTACCATTTTAAACTTTTGATCTTATTTTGGATGAAATAGTAGATTATGTTTCTTTCATTCTGCATATAATTAAGTCATGATGTATTGTATCTGATATGATGATGTTGGGTATTTTGGAACTATTTATATGATATTTTTGGTTTATTATATTCATGAGTGATTTGAGCATTTGTAAAACTGTTCAAATTGAGCGTGAAACTCGTAAAATGCCCCAACACCATATAAACAACATTAGAATATACGCAATCTTTATTCGGTGCAAACCAAGATTCTCTTCCATGACATAGTTTTTGGTTGATTTGAACTTTGAACAATGACAATAATAATTTTTTAAAAATTCAGAGTTTAATTTTTTAAATTGTATCTTCCACTTTTTTGACCAACCGGTTTGAGGTTCGGACTTGGAAGATTTCAACACATTGTATTTGTTTACTCAAAATTGTTCTTTCAACAACCACACTATATATTTAGAAAAAGTATACTATTATTTACTTGCATGCAAACTGCAATTCCAGCCACAATATTTTATTCTATATTCTTCATTCTTTTGTATTACTAATTAAAATTAACAACTAATTGAGCTCAAAAAAAATTAACAACTAATTAAATTATACTAAAAAAACTTGCAATTTAATTATTTTAAAAACACTTCTCTTTTATACATAGACTTTCGCAAAATTACATATAAGCTCAATTATATTTTATTTATTTATATATTTTTTAAACTCTCTTAATCACCGTAAGAATCAGTCAACACGGGCTTGATCAATTGAACAAGCTAATTTGGCCAACTATATTATAATCTTATGTGTGTCAAAGTACTGTATTTAATTATCTATATATATATATATATATATGCTCGTTAATTTATTATTTGTAATATGAATGCAATATTGTTTGTTAGACAAATATTTCGTTTTTCAGCGAAAATGACATCTATATATGTAATCGTCATTTTCGTTCTTTTAAGCACTTTACATTTCTTTTCATTTGTGGCTACATTTTTCAAACGTCGTTTTCTATGCTACTCTTTTGTGTAATATTGTACTGAAAATAGTTGATCAATTAATATATACATATATTAGTATCGCATATTAATTATTTTACCCTTCTAACAGTCTGATTATACATTGTGGATCTGTCTCGGCGTATATGTTGATTTCACAACAACTACATTTGATTACCAACACGTATCCATAACATTAAGAGTCAAGTATTAAGCAAATTTGAGTTCCAAATTGTCCGAACTTGACGATGACAATTCGAAATGTTACGTTAGAGACCAAAAGAACCGAAAATGGTTAAGCACATTTGGGGCAAAAGGATCCAAAGTGGATGTGAAGATAGCATCTAATTTGAAGATCTTCTCCAACTTGAAAGGCTACAAAAACTTGACCCAAAGCCAAAACCATAAAGGCTATAGCTGTAAAGTCACACTATGAATAAAGGAAAATCTTAGCGTGTGTCCATCTTCATTTGCCTCCAAATCTCTCTTCTTTTTGTTCGTTGGAACAAATCGAAACCTGGAAAAGTCCCAAATATCCCTATCCAACTTTTTAAGCAAAAACCCATGTGACTATCCACATGCATGCACTCTCAAAGTTTGATTCTATTTCACATTGCTGCTAATTGTTTATAAAAAAAATTGTAACGGCAATTTTGTGAAAAACTATTGGAAAATGTTGTTTATTTTGTTTTAAACTAGCATTTATTTTGATGTTTGGTTTAACGTGTTTCATAAGTTATTTATATTGTTTCAATTTGATTCTCCAACTATGTTGTTTTGTTTCAATCTTGTTCAATAGGTAAGTTTTTTGTTTATGTGAGACTCAAATGACGCTTAAGTTATCTACGATTACAAATGATATAATTTTTGAAATAAAATTATATAATTGATGAACTAAATAAGACAAAATTTACGAGACGATCATGTCCCTTAATTATAAAATTTTGTTACAGGTCGGCACATTAGAGAATTCAGCTAACTTAAAAATCAGTCAACAAAAATGGTGTAACAACCTTTAGTTAAAGCTAGAGATGCCAAATTAGATTCAAGCCCGCAAACATTCAAGGTTCGAATATGAGATTTCAAGAGAAGCACGCGCAACCACTTGTCCCGTTGATGATCGTTATTGAATGTGAAATCTATACTACCACTTCTATACAAAAGTTTTCTTTTTTCAATAATAATCCTCTAGAGAGAGCTGGTTTTGGTTTGTTGGGTGAAATTTAGAGAAACGGCCATTGATTATAGGAGAAGAAAACAAAATAAATCATAAAACAAGTCCCAAGATTAGCAATAACCATGCATGAAATAAGCAATTCCTTGGGAAACAATTTTGCAGAGTTTAGCAGAGTACCACGTTACTCAATCTCTTGCTAAATTTATTAGTACAATAAATTATCATTTATATAAGTGGACTTGCAACAATTGTATAAATTTGAATAAACGTGTATGATAAAATATAGTACTGCAATACTTAAATTAAATATGAGAACAATGATTAAAAAAACAAAATGTGAACAATGAGTGCTCAAGAATAATAAATTTAGTTATATAAACACTAATATATAAATATTCAACTCAAAATCCCCCTCCACATGGTCTGTAAAAAAAACCAAACACGATATTTAAAAAAATTCAAATGCTTAAACTGTTTAGAACATTACTCTCATAATAATTTCAAAGTAAATTTAAATTGGACTAAAGGAGAGGTTTATATTTGTGCTTTTAGTATGATTATTTCAGATATTATAGCTTGAGCGAATAAGTTAGTTGATGTTGATTTTCAGTTTGTTGGCTGATTTGCGAACCGAGTGGCTCATGCATTATCTAGGTTCTCGTTGTCCTTATCGGGATAGTTGGGTGGGTTGATTCTAAACCCCTAAGTTTATTTTGTCACTACTGGATTCCAATTTGATTTAATGAAATAGTCTTCGTTTTTGATAAAAAAAAAAGTGTAATAATAATAATAATTAAAAAGACAGATATAGACTTATTAAAAAAAAAAAAAAGACAGATAGCCAAGTCAACTACCTGGTCGATACGCCGTTAAAAATCCGAATCCTCAATTTATTGCCCTTTTTAACCCAACCACATCTCTTAGTTAACCTCTTAACTCACCCACACGCTCACTACACACACTCTCTCTCCCTTTAAACATTAACGGCATATTTTCTCGGGAAAACGAATATTTTCCCCAGAAACAAACACCCACTCTCTCCTTCTAATCCTTCGAAAATTTCCCTCTTTAATCCTTCGAAAATTTCCCCATTAACCAGTCTGTAGAAATAACTTTACATATTGAAGGAAAAATAATAGTTTCGAAAGGGATTTTATTTTGGGTCTGTTGAGAAATGGTGGTTAAGATGATGAAGTGGCGGCCCGGGGCGCCC
>JAYMTF010003219.1:0-15791 GCA_036897485.1 Pelargonium nanum | reverse complement strand
AGAGCTACCCCCTGTTGTGTAGCTCATTTAATTGTTAAAAAAAAAAAAACTCAACCCGACCAACCCTACAACCCTAAATGTTCGGGTTCGGGTTAGGGTTCATCAACCTAAATCTGACCGAACCCGACCAAAATTTTGCCACCTCTATAGTCGGGTTCATCATATAAAAATTTGAATCAAATTCAGATCGGGTCGGATAAAATCACAAATCATTTTATTTCATACATACAACTCGAAATCTGATCCAATCAACCCGAAAATTCTATAATGTCGATTGTTTCGACCCGAATTTATATTTAAATAGGAGACTTGATTTGAAGCAACAACCAAACAGGAGATAGTGGTAAGTACAGAAACCTCCCACGTGGATCCACCCATCCACCGCACGAGTCCACCTTCCCCAATAACTCTAACCAAACACCACCTCTCCCTCTATAAAACGACACCGTCTTCCTCATCTTCTATTTCACACGACTCAACACAACACAATGTCTACTGATTCTAAGCCAACCTCTCTCGCCGGAATCGATGTCGAAACCGTCTCCTTCCCGCCGGCGGCGAAACCTCCGGGCTCCACCGACACTCTCTTCCTCGGCGGCGCTGGTGATTAAAACCACACGACACGATATGCATTTAAGTTTAGAGAACTTTAGTGTTTTGGCCTAATTTAGTCCTTAATTTCTTTTTACCAAAAATAGTTCTTGAACTTTCGTGTTTTGAACTAATTTAGTCCTGAATTTTTAATTGACTCAAAATGGTCTCTAAACTTTTACATATTAACCAAATTTGGTCTTTGCCTGTAAAACTTAAAATTTCAGAGGCCAAATTGGATCAATATTTAAAAGTTCAGAACCATTTTGAATCAATTGAAAGTTCATAATCAAATTGGATCAAAACATAAAAATTTGAAGACCAAATTTGGTTAAAAAAAGTTCAGGTTCCAAATTAGTCAAAACACCAAAGTTCGGAACCAATTTGTATCTTTTACCTTTAGTTTAAAAAGCACTCTCAATATCTACACCAATTGTGATCGGTTTGTGCTAATGTGCGCAGGGGTGAGAGGTTTGGAGATTCAAGGCAAGTTCATCAAGTTCACGGCGATCGGAGTGTACCTCCAAGATAGCGCCGTGCCGTCTCTCGCCGTTAAGTGGAAGGGCAAGACTGCGCAGGAGTTGACGGATTCCGTCGAGTTCTTCAGAGACATCGTTACTGGTAATTAAGAACTTTAAATAACTTTAATTAAATTAACTAATAAAACTATTGCATGTGAATAAACTATTCAATTAGTACTGCAAAATTTGAACAGAGCAAAATTAGTACTGAAAAGTGGAGAAAGAAGAAGAGTAATTATTATTTTTGCTCTGTTTTTTTTTTTTTTTTTATTGGATCAATTGATTTGTTTATTTCATTAGAATATACATCAGAAGTGTATTTAAGACTTTGCTAATTGTGAGTGATTTGATTACAATAGCCAAACAGGCAAATGTTTGATGAGAATGTTGACCTGAATTTGAAATTTGTGTGCAATATACATAGTTATTATAATTTGACACTGAGAATTTTAACATTGAAATCTTACGAATCACTGAAAGTTAGAACACTAATATAGTAATATCAATGGCACTTGAATTGGTCTCGGATTTTGAATTTTGGAATTTACTATTAGGGGTAGTTGGGGTTTCTTGATAGTAAAGTATGGTAGACTGGTAGGTGTGTGAAATTAATGACAGTGCCACTTGAATTTGGTCTCGCATTTTAGACAACAATGTCTTTGAAGTTGCTACCCAACTTCACGATTAGGAATTTGAGGTTTGCTAATAGTAAAATAACGTTTCATCCTTGGAAACAAGTGGTAGACTGGTAGGTGTCTTGTCCGGAACTTTGAAAGTTGCAACATTAATAGCAATGGATATATGATTTAAATGTTGTAGCTACTTCCCTTTGAGAAATTCAACAATGTGACAATGATATTTTCTATAGAAATTTATGATCTGTCTACGACTTTATTGAACTACTTTTATTATGTAGGACCCTTTGAGAAATTCACACAGGTGACAATGATCTTGCCTCTAACGGGTTCTCAGTATTCTGAGAAAGTCACGGAGAATTGCGTTGCTCATTGGAAATCAATTGGAGCTTACACTGATGCCGAAGCTAAAGCTGTTGAGAAATTCCTTGAGGTTTTCAAGGATGAAACTTTCCCACCGGGCTCTTCTATTCTCTTCACACAATCGCCTCTTGGATCACTAACGGTCAGTATAAATTTCACTTATGGTGTTATGAATATTCACGTAACTTCAGAAATTACGTTTACTAATGGGTTGGTTATAGATATGCACGTAACTTCAGTAATTTACCTCACAAGATACGTTTACTAATGGTTTTTGGTTACGAATATGCATGTAAGTTCAGTAATTTACCTCACAAGATACGTAATGTGTCACATTTTAGGTATGACTTATGTTGCATGGACGCATCAAATATACCTCTGCATGTAAACTTCAGGAATTTACCTTGTGATCACAATTTTGGCATGACTTAAGTTGCATATATAGATAATCCAAAATTTGGCACTGATCAATTGGACGCGTGATGTTACGTCTCCCCATTGTTGGACGGATATTAATAAAGAAATAAAACAATTTTCTGATTTATTTAAATATGTGCATCCCCATTGTTGGACGGATATTAATAAAGAAATAAACGATTTTCTGATTTCTTTAACTATGCACATTTCACACGACATTTATAATTAGGCTCTCAATTATCGTTTAACTATATGATTAACATTTTAGTTGAATGATCAGCTGATATCGAACCTGTTGATGTTAATTGCGCATTATTTATTTGCATCTGTGGATACAGATTAGCTTCTCTAAAGACGGGTCAATTCCAGAAGCGAGCAATGCAGTGATAGAAAACAAGCAACTATCAGAGGCAGTGTTGGAATCAATCATCGGGAAGCATGGCGTTTCTCCTGCCGCAAAGCTGAGTTTGGCTTCACGGTTGTCCGCCTTGTTGAAGGACAAGGCTGAGACGACCGAGAAACCATTGGAGCAACCATCGGAGCTTAACGGAAAACGTTGAGCTCTGAATATGAATATAGCCTGAAAAGAGAAGAAATGGGGGGGAGATAGAGGTGCCTAGTAATTTGGTTTTGCTATGTTTTGTGTCTGATGAAGGTTCTCTGTGAGCTTCTTTTCTTTCCAATACTCGTTTGTGTGTTTACAAAATAAAAACTGTTTGTTCCCCCAACTCTCCTCATATTAATACTGAGGTTGATAATCTATATATGTTTTTGTTTATTTGATTCGAACAAAGTTTTATTAAGTAACTTACGTACACTACAAATACATATCAATCGACCTCTGCCCCAGAGGTGACTCGAACACGAGACCTCATATATGAAACCCGAGACTCAAAATACTCGACAATAACTTTACTATTGTGTCAACCCGAGGCTTAATATACTAATCAATAACTTTACTATTGTGTCAATTCATTTATCAAAAGATGGTATTTGTTCCAATGCTATTCCCATTTCCTGCAAACCAAAACACAGCAAGAGACCTATATAAACTCACCAACCACAAATCTCAGAAACTACCAAATTGACCATTTTTGCTCCAAACTGTACAAAAAAAGATTAAAAATCGTACCAAATTCATGGCAAATATGCATTTAGTAACGCCATTAACATCGCATTCAATCATTTTGTAGAGGAAAAGTTGACGACTGTGACGATATGATGCACAGTAGCCCCCACAATTTTTGCTTCATTTATCAATGAAATGAACCTCACACACACTAACATCACAAAACACTTGAGATTTTGTGTTCTTCAAACATGTCAAACAACAAGACAAAGGACTGAGCCAGACTTTACTATACAAACACAAACACTTGAAGATTCCAGGAATCATTTGCAGCCCCCACAAGACTTTATACAGTAAATGAGTCCAAAATGTGCACAACTCTCATGTGAACAAGCTATTATGTATGCAGAGAATCTAATCAGTGTGCACAAGTTCACAATGGCAGTAGTATTTATTTCACAGGATTTACCCTTTTGGTAAATGTTTTGCTACTCCTGGATTTACATTTATCAGTAAACCATAATTTGTAGGGAATGGGAGCTTAGTAAACTTAAGGGTATCAAAATATTTAACCCTTGCCCTCTAGCGTGAAATTGGCGAAATCTATGTACACAAACCCGAACTCTTTAAGCTAGAGAGAACATTGTGTCTCTTGATAATTTACTAATTACCATTTCAATCTGTTCACTGCAGAGGAACCAAAGCTAAGACTTATTATAGGGGACCATGCAATACTCTGTGCCCTTCCGTATAATCATTGTCTGCTTGGGGACCATAAAGAGGCTATTTCCTTGTGTTTTTGCTGGTTTTTTATACTGATAATGAGGCAGGCCAAAGCAAACTACCAACCAGAACACAAAGGTGTGATCATTTTTTATGTTATTTGTCTGAATCTTTGGAGGAATCCAATATCATCTTGTGTATCATTTGACTTGTCTCTTCCTCAGACATGCGATCTCCTTTGTGTTGAGATTGAGCGTATGCCTCAAAGAATTGCTTGTTTTCTTTCTCTAGTTCATTCCACACTGGACGCAAAAAAGATGCACAAGCACATAATTTGTATTTGATCACTATGGGTTGGTACTACTTGTCTTAGCATAAGCAAATCTTCATCTCTATGTTCAGTTTTGAAGCTAAAAGACATGTCCTAACACAAGAAATTCTAACAAACTTGATATGTTCATTAGACTCAAGTTGCAATAAGAGGTTGTTTGATTAGTTTCTCAAAAATATATTGCTATCAGGTAATTATAATCATACGGTAAAATAATCAACTAACTAGGATAAAAAAAAATATTTAAAATCACTTCATCAGAAAAAGAAGATAGAAAAAAACTCAATAAGGGCTATTAAGACACTTACCATGGATAGATCGGCTACTCATTTTTTAATGATTAAACCGAACTCAAATATCACATCACTAATTACTTGTGCATGTTCATTATGTGGAGAGAGTCAGAGACGAATCTAGAATTTATGCTTTGCGCGGGCAAAGTAACTCATTGAAGTTTAAATCAATTACTGGGACAAAAATCAAAATTCTAGTGGGGGCAAGAATTAAAATTTCAACAAATAATAGAGACAAATTCATAAATGTTGAAGGACAAATATGAATTTTTTGAAAAATATAAAGCATATTTGGAAGAGCAGAAAGTTTTAGTGGGGGCAACTGCCCCCACACCCCTCCTAGATCCGTCTTTGGAGAGAGCGATAGCTATATCTACAAAGTAATAAGAAGGAAAGAAACTGACCAGTTGAGGTGATTACAGGTTTGATGTCTGCATGTTTAGAGAGAGCATCCATGCACTCTTCTTTAGTCATGTGAAAGATCAGACACTTCTCTATCAGGTGCTGCACCTACAGAAGTCAAAATTATCATCAACAAAAGTAACAACTAACCATACAAGAAATAACAAAAAAGGTCACATAATGAAAAGAATGGTCTACCAAAAAAACTTGGAGATCATCCATATCATTAACCATGTGTATGTAAGAAGCCAGGAGTCAAATTATATCAACAGAAACTATAACACGAGTAACATCTACCCATAAAAGAAATAATAAAAATGATCAAAAATGAAAAGAATGCAAGAAAAGTTGGAGACCATCCATATCATTTACCATGTGTATGTAAGAAGAGGAGTCACCCATGATACTACAATCCTTGAACTTGATCAAAACAGTACTTTATATGAAACTTAACTACCAGTATATACACTACTCGCAACAGCGTTTTTGTGAGCTCGCAACCTTTGCTCTTGGAACTTGAGAGCAATTTGCAAACGAACTTGTTCCAGAGTTCTGCGAGCAAAACTGCAACGATCGAATTGTTGCAATACGATGCAGATGCAGCATATACAATAATGGGGTGCACAAGAACATTATATGCAATATATAGTAGTAAAAGTGGGGGTGGGACCAGAAGTCCCATGTGGGAGATAGGAGATAACTGGTGGAGAAGGGATTAGAGGAGATTTGTAAATGACAATTCGTTTGTCTTGTAGGATTTGCCATTAAGCAACACTCTCCACGTGATGAGTGGGGCATCCCCCAATCAGAATTCCTCCAAACAGACAAACCTACAAAATCCATACGATCCTTCTTTTCGTTGCTCACAATTCAAAGAGCACCAGGAAAAATAGTATCAGAGAGTACCAAGACAAGTATCAAAAGAATTGCCCCTAGTTCTTCGGTGAATATGCAGCAAGAAATTTAACCATCACAGGGCGGCCCAGTGCACGAGGCTCACCATTGTGAGGTCTAGGGACTGAGGAGGGTCATTTATGTACGCAACCTGCAAAAACGAGCAAGGTAACCATTACAATTCAAATTTCAGAACAAAGTGGTTTTTGAGTTGAAGAGGCTACAAACAAAAATAGGCATGCTGTGATTGGTGGCAAAACACCATTCTACCATCCCGTAACCCAGCCATTGTTTTCATGCTTTACAGAGAGGACCAGGCCTTCCAGGAGACACCCAAATCTCCTCCGTCCTCGCCGGCTGAGAATTCCTCTGCAGGTATGTTTATTTTGATTTAGCTAGTGAACCACTCTCAAAGTGTTCATCATATGCCTAGAAACACATTGCAGCTTTGTTGGGCTACAAAAGGAAAAATAATTAGCATGCTAAGGATGTCCCACTCGGTACAAAAAGTCACTTTCAGTAATTAGTTCATAAGAATCTCCATTTAATAGAAAAGCAGGCCTCTAAATATAATGGCATATGTTATATAACTAAAACCAAAATCAGAAAATAGTTATTAACTTGTTATGCGTCATCAAACGAATATGAACTTCTGTCGGGTTCTAGACTTCATGATGACAGGTTTGTCTTTTAAGTACTTTCATCCACCACCATCAACAACATATTCCCTGTCAAAACAAAGAAAATAGGCATTGCAGTTTCTTTGATGCAATGAACCAAATATAGCACGACTATGCATAAAAAACAAACGAGATTCACAACTTGCCTAGCTAGTTGCCTGATATATTTCTTCCAAACACAGTCTCGAGTCTCAGACAATCAATACAAGATCGAAAATCTGAGAATAAACCTGATAAATATTCTGTTATGAGAAAAAATCAGCAGATGAGCGAGTATGATGCACGCTTATGTTCTTTCCTCTATAATTTATTTATCATGATAACAATGACATTTCTAATTTCGTCATATTTTGTTACAAGTAACAACATAAATGGAAAAATTGTGTCTAATCAAAGGCAATTTTCATCTGTGGTCCGGCAAAGGAAGTTTTTTCAATGGTTACAAAATGAGGATTGACAACATGTGCAGCTCATGCTGAATTAGAGGTGCACACGAAATCAATGATGCTGCCATTGTTTTGTGTTAAAGGAAGTTTTTTCAATGGTTACAAAATGAGGATTGACAGCATGTGCAGCTCATGCTGAATTAGAGGTGCACAATAAACCAATACCCATGATTAGATATCATTATAGATTGAGCCTGATGACGTGTCAGAAGTGGATAGGTTCAGAATCATCAAGCCATAGTAAATTTTCCATCTTTGGTTAAACTCGCCAAATTTAATTTGTTTGCAGCATCACATAAAACAAACTACTACACAAACATACCATCAATTATGGATGCTTAAAGCATGCATGCTGCTCCTATGGGCAGAAGAAGTCAGTAGCAAAGCGCCACCTGCGCAGAATGCTTGCTGGCGTTGAATACAGTTCTTACAGCTGTATGGTTCTCTGTTCAATCAACATCGTACACATGCTATTATTACACCAAATGGAACAGAAAGAAAAAAGTTCAAAAATCACTAATATCAAGAGCAAAACAATGTTCACATGACTCACATCCACTATCCAAATTAAAGGAGGCAACTTTTGTCACCTAGATAACTAAATATTTCCCTTCAGGAACAAGTATTTATGGATGTGTTCTGCACTAAATGGAGAGTCTGTGTTAAGCATGATGTATATCACGACCTCAATCATCACAAACATCCATAACTTTGCTTTTAGTTTTGTTTAAAAATTGTACCCAACACTAACGCAACGGTCACACACCAATATTTTCATTTGAGCATAAGGTAAGTACTATAATACACAAATAATAATTCAGTTGCACAACATTTTGGATCATGTACATAGCATATAAGCTTTAAACGAATTTCCCAAAGATCCAAAGTCATTAGTAATGGACCTTTATTGCACTTTGGAATTCAAACTAGAAAACTGGTTTGCTAAAGGAGCTAGTGTCCAACCCATTACAAAGGACACTCCCTCATCTTTCAAGATTTTTACTTTGAGGTGTTGAGATTAACTACCTATTTTAGAAATGTTGTTGATAATTTATGCATAACTAACCAAAAGAGGAAAGTAGACTCTCATTTTGAGATAAAATTTATACATGAAGTTACACATTTTGAAATGGAGAAAGTACACTATACTCAACATGTCTTAATAAGCTTTTAAGTTACCAACACTTCAACTCTTTATCCCAAAATAATAGTCCACTTTCTCTATAAGATAAAATAAAAAATTATCCCAAAATTGTTGTCCACTTTATATTTCAAGGATTTAGTTATACATGGATTACCAACAATATCACTAAAGCAAGATTGTTAAAATAAGAGTGCAATGGGGCCTAGGGGAAAAGACCAATTATCACTGACAAATCCTTAATCTCTACCAAAATAGAAATGCCGACAATTATTTTGGGGCGGAATGAGAAATTCAGAAGCACATTACAATCTAAACACCTCTTTAAGGTGACTCATTTTTTCGGACTGTATCAGTTTTCCAATTTAATTGAGGCATATTATCAAACACATAGGAAGCATACCCTGTACCCATGCTAGCATGATCGGCATCACCTAGCCATATGAGACTGAACTAATTCTCCAGAAAACTCGCTCAAGAAAACGAAACTGTCCTTCAGATTTGGCACAAGCACAGAAACAGTAGAAATCTGATAAAGAGAATTACTCATACCGAACAGTCTGTACAAAAAATTGCAGACCAATTGATTCCAAAATTTTCTTTTTGGCAGACCAATTGATTCCAAAACACCTCTTTAAAGTTAATCCTTTTCGGACTATACCAGTTTTCCGAATTTAATTGAGGCATATTATCAAACACATAGGAAGCATACCATGATCGGCATGAACAAGCCAAGTGAGACTGAGCTAATTCTCCAGAAAACTCGCTGAAGTAAACAAAACTGTCCTTCAGATTTAGCTCAAGCACAGAAACAGTAGAAATCTGATATAAAGACAATGATTCATACTGAACAGTCTCTGTACAAAAAATTGCAGACCAATTGATTCCAAAATTTCCTTCCCAGCGTACATGAATTATTGGATCGATTCATGTACAATTGCAGACCAATTGTTTCCAAAATTTCCTTCTCAGCGTACATGAATCGATCCAAGTTGCAGACCAATTGATTCCAAAATTTCCTACATGATTTATTGGATCGATTCATGTACAATTGCAGATTGATTCCAAAATTTCGTACATGATTCCAAATGCAGACCAATTGATTCCAAAATTTTGACTATTTCCAAGGTGATTCCAAATGCAGACCAATTGATTCCAAAATTTCCATGACTATTTCCAAGGTGCAGACCAATTGATTACAAAATTTGGATCGATTCATACCAATTGATTCCAAATGCAGACCAATTGATTCCAAAATTTTGACTAAATTTCCATGACTATTTCCAAGGTACATGAATCGATTCATGACTACTTTCACCGAAGGAACAAAACGTCACAATTAGAACACTGAGATCAAAGCAGCTTACTGAGGTTTCAAAAAAATGGCGACTAGGCATTGGTGGGTAATGGGAGGCCCGCGCGAGCGAGTTCTGCGAAGTAGGGCAGCGTCAACGCTCGGCCAGCCTATCACCCCTCCATAAATTCATGCGCTTCTTTTTTGTCATTCGCGCGGCGACCGGCTCTCACCGTTCGCTTTGTTTTCCTTACTCATTAGTTTAAGGCAATTTTCTCTGTTGAGCCTCTACCTTTATTTATAGCACTTCGCTTTCTATAGGTTTTCTCTTCTTTCCGATGTGGGACAATATCAGAACATCGCTATATAACACCAGAGAGAGCTGTATATTCATTTGGGTACTGATTATTCTTTTACTTTCTTTTTTTGTTACCATCCAATTGTGCATTCTAAAAATCCATCTTAGTAAATAAGCAATTTTATTTTTCTAGTTAAGATTATAAGTTCAAATTCTTTTAGGTGAACTATAAATATGAGAGAATTATTATGTTTCTTAGCTCAATTACAATTACAATTACAATTACAATTATTGTCACACAAAATTACAATTACAATTGATTTTTAAACAACATGGGACCATAGTCAAATTTAAGTTTGAGTTACAAGTAAAATGAGCCAAAAATATTCCATCCTGGGAAAACTTGTTACAGTATATCAGTTTTCACATATTAAGGTGAATCAACAAGCTGTCCCGGAATATACTGTCAATTGGGCGCAAAAGAATAAGCTGAATACGGAGATTACATATCCCGAGTGAAATCGGGAGCAGAAACGAGGCATAAAATGCAATGTGAGCTTGAAATGTACAACACGAATACTTACTTTACAAATACCGGAACCTTTGCTTCCAAGGGAGCAGTGACTTTCAAGATTTCTTTGACAACAAGGGCTCAAGTTGAGGATCGGTTTCCTTGGAATGAGGTTGGATTAAATCGCCAGATTCTAATTGGGCGATCGAAAAATCCTCCCCTCTCTGTCTCAGTAACCTCTGCAAGTAACTTGGTCTCTCCTCGGTTTGTGATTCTGATGTCTTGGGTGTTCCGTTTAAATTCTGTACATGTTGAAGGCAAACTTGAACAGCATCGTGCACTCTCACGAAGCACCACTCCTTGCCTATCAGGTCCACAACTCCAGATTTCGATAAGGTCAGCAAAACTTCTCGGTTTGGATTGGAAATGGCGATCTGTGAACATATAAGGTTGTGAGGAACACTAGCAGTTGTTCCCTAAATTATCCAGAAACGGAAAAGGCATTGTACCTGAATGTCTCGTGATTTGTACTCATGATACAAGTCTTTCAAAGCTTGAACAGCACTGGAATCTATGTACGTAACCGCTGCAACAAACAAAACAAACATTTGGGATGTCAAAAGACTTTATTACCATTTTAAATATTTTGACTAGCTGTCTAGCTGAGATATGGCTCGAAATTATAATGAATACTTAAAGGAGATCGCGTAACCTAAAAACAAGTAGTCAGGTTTGACGTTTTGTTCAATTGAGTTTAGGTTTATTCCAGAGATTACGAGGATGAATGATCATATTGCATCACTAACAATATGAAAAAATATATAAACATACTAGAAAGCTAAGGTGCATAAGAATACAACACTTGGGCACTCGACCGAGTTACATTTGATTTAGGATATCAGATTTCGGTTTAGCATATGCTTTCATACAATAAGGTTGATGATCACCAATATGAACATAATCTAGATCAGCCAAAAGGCATTTGTAATGGGAAGATCAAATGGAGAGAGAGAGAGAGTGTGTGTGTGTGTGTGTGTCATTGACGTGCTAGCACAATAACATTACTCATTTTTCTTGCATTCTAAGTCTATTCGCCTGAATATGCACAATACATGGACCAGCAGAAAAGCAGATGAGGAGTAAAACTTACGGGCCATCTCTATAATCACAAAATAAATTCTTTCAACTTCTGGTCCACGTCTTGTAGAGTTATCAACATCCACCTCATATTCACGTAGCCTGAGACAAGATATAAGGATGAATTTAAATAACTGACGAGCACAATTCAGTCTGAGGCCATGGCAGATAACATTCACAATAGCAGAAATAATGATGAGAAAGTTAGTCATCTTGGATTTCACAAATTTAGGGCCTTCACCTGTCTTTTATGTAACTTGTATTTGCAAAATAAATAGGAGCATCAACCCGAACAATCACAATTCCATGATATGTATATGCTTCTGGATACTGTTGAATGTTTCTATAAATAGTGGCGCCTGGAAGACGACCCAATACAGCTGCAGTATATTCCAAATAATGGAAGGCACCAAGTCAATAATAAGAATGGCGTGAAGTATTATAACAATAAGTCAATATGACAGTATTGAGCTAGGATATTGTGTCATTAATCAGTACATAAATAATGTTTGCAAAATCAGATGGTTTCGTGTTTGACCTTTTGTATATGAAATATGCTACCGAAAGGAAAGAGTCCACGAACAATAAAGATCGAATGTCATGTTATTTTGTTTTAAATTCTGGGATGTAAACATAAGATGACACCAGAAAGTAAGATTCCACAGGTTTGGCGGGAAGGCTCTATAAGGTCAAGGATGCCCAGAAGAAGACAATCACAGGAGTAAGGAATATAACTTGTGCAATCTAATACATAACCTGATTCTGGACAAAGAGGAAAGGAAATGCGAAGCAAGTTCAAAATGTAGGGAAGCTAATGGTACAAGGTGCTGAAAATCGGTTTCAATAATAATAAGAATAAATGATATAACAGCAGGAAGTAACCCTTTGTTCTAGCTAGACTACAGTTAGATAGGTATATGACAATTCCACTTGCCAATATGTGGATTTGCTGATTCATGGATGACAAAAGCAAGTGAAACACCAACCTACAATTTCAAAAAAAAAAAAAAAAAGGTCAGTGAAAAGGATAAACTTCTTCCAGTATTCCATTGACATTCATGCAGTTTACACACTATGAAACTAAGGTCCTGAAGCCAAAGCAATATAATGTAATAGTTTTACCAGACACAGAAGTTGATAGGTCCAGTTGCCTGGCTGACTCTTACGCAAAAAAGAAAAAAGTTTCGATATGTTGCTTATAGATTACTACCCAAATGTTATCACAGTATTGTAATACTTACTCCAACAAGAACACCAATCTCAATACCAAGGAACAATGTTGTGGTGCTAGTAATGGTCCAAAGAAGAAAATCTTTCTTATCCACACGCCATAAAAAGATAGCTTCGTCATAATCGACCTATAATGAAATATCCACAAGAAAGAGAAAAAAAAACTGATTTACCCAGAACAGTCTAAAACAATGTAAAACTTAAAGTTTGAACATAATCTACTATTGAACACCACAACATTAAAATTTCACCGTTTTTTTTTTTGATCGGCTAAAATTTCACCGTACTTACCAACCCCATAACAGCAGATATCACAATAGCAGCCAGAGCACACTGAATGAAAAACAGAAAACCAGTTATCATTACAAGTAATTTCACTCCTTAGGTTATTGAAATGACAGACTAGACAAAACAAAATGAAGTGCCATCTCAATTTTTTTAAGAAGTTTTAAGTTCCTATGTCTTTGTCTTCAAATAAATTACAAATGCAATGAACAAAACGTGTCAATGTCATCTCAATTTTGTACATTTCCAACTCCTAATAATTTCCTCAACTCACATTACCTAATGTGCTGAGAGCCAACCATAATGGAAACAGACCTGAGGTATGTATTCAAATAGCGGGGTCATGAATAAAAGAGCACATATCATTATGATTCCTGTAATAATTCCAGATATGCCTGATTTTGCTCCACTTTCATGATTCACTGCTGACCTGGAAAAGGAGCCTGCACGAAACATTTGAAAGAAAATGACATAATTTTCAGAAGCTAATAATTAGAATAAAAGTCTATTGATAACTAAAACTATAAGGGTTCTAAGAGCTGAAACAGATCATATGTGTAAAGATAGTATCAAGCATACAGAGCAGACCGTGCTTACTGCTTCTAGGCTCTCATAGCAATCTCACCTGTTGTTGGGTATGCTGAAAAAAATGAACCAAAAATGTTGGCTAGTCCAAGACCGAAGAGCTGATAATGGAAAAGAAGATAGAAAATAATGTTAGAAGTTCTCTGCTTAAACCATTTTGACATAATTCAAAGTTTGAGGTGCTAAGTGCTAACTACTAAATAAAACACCAAATACCAGACTCTGTTTTATTCTATTTTAAAAAAAAATAACAAAAAATTTAGCTCAATGTGGGACTTATTTCACCCACTTCAACAAAAAATAACAAGCATATATCAAAATAAACCTTGCTTGCCTAAATTTCTCTAATATAGACATCATTCATTCTTCACAATATTAACTGATTGTTGTGTCAAGTATGTCATGCTGAATTTCCAAAGCAATATAGTTATTCTGTCTTCTTTTTTTCTGGATTTTGGTGGGTACATTCATTAATGCTATTAATACAACTAATCAATATTCATTGACACTTGTCATTACTAAGAGTCATACCTCTTGGTTCGAATCCAGCTCATACCCATTCTTTGCTGCTAATGCTTTGGCAATCCCCACAGATTCCTAGAGTTTGGAAGGCAATGGCATTGGATCCATTTAAATGAGATTCAAAAGGCTCTCATAAAATTTACACACAAATGCATATTTAGATAATTCTTACCAATATAGCTACACCAGTGATAAGAAGTGCGGTTGGAATCAAAGACTTTACATGCCCAAACTCTTTAGGAACGGAAAACTTAGGGAGGCCCTGAGGTATTTCTCCTACCTAAAAAAACACATAATATTCTTTATCAACTGTTGTTATGGCATACTTATTGTAAGAACTTCAACAAATACACACACACAATATATACATATATATATATATATTACTTTTACACCAACCCACAATATCAAAACTTATAAAAGTAACTGCAGGCACATAATCACTATTTCAGGTTGATGGAACATAAAAATCCATAGAACATGCTAATCACATTACATGCCATCTTCAATTTTTCCTCTGAAGTATAAATTTAATACTTCAGAGCAAGTTTGAGTTAAGCCATCCTCACCAAAGAAATGGAAGATGGATGAAATATTTTCACAAAAGTTGTACCCAAAACAACAGCTGTGAGGGGACCTGCTGGTCGCAAGAACCGGAAGAACTTCCTTGTTTTTCCCTACACATTGAACATCAAAATGATAGCCAGAATCGGTGAATTTAAGTAGTTTTTCCCTCCAAAAGCAGAATAAGAGCCCATACCAAGTGCTTCATGGTCAAAAGAATTGCAAGAATGCTGGAACCCATTACAAAGGGGGGCCATGAGAACTACAAAAGGAAAACACCATTTATCGTTCAGAAAGGATGTGGATTGAATAAGTGAAAATACAAGGTTCACAATTCATCATAAAGAACAGGCCATATTAGGTGATATACAGCTTAAATCAGATACTTGCATAGGACTTATTCGGTTAAATATCAGAGTAATAATGAATGATTAAAGCATGAAATTAGATATTTTTCTGCAATGTTATGGATGGTCATCCGAAGTGGTCAGTACCCTGTTCTTCCACTTTAAATACCCAATATTTCAGCAACTAACGAAGACAATAATCATTATGCACAGTTTGTGAAGGATATACTGGCACAAAATGCATAACCTTGTCAGGAATAAACTTGTCATTAATAACCCATCTGCTGACGGAAGGTATATAAAATTCAAAACCATTTGATTCTGAAGAAATTCTATTAGAAATGATACTAAAAAGATGTAGCACCTGAGCATGGCACAACTTACCTTATCTATTCCAGCTATTACGCTTTTCACCAGTGGCACAATCTTAGTACTTCGTACTATGCTATATCCCAAAAAGTATTTTGCTTGAGATAAAGCAATTACAATGGCTGAGGCTGTTGTAAAGCCAG
>JAYMTF010003218.1:0-15792 GCA_036897485.1 Pelargonium nanum | reverse complement strand
AGAAAAATTGCTGACGAAGAACTAGAGACGGCGGCGGCTAGGGTTTCCAGAGAGATTGTTCATGTTTTTTAATTTGTTATTGATCCAAAAATCACAAAATAATTTTTAATTTCTCATGAAACTCACAAGGAAAAAGACAACTACGTCAACGGCTTGACCATTTTTACTTGTCTGCACAGAGTAATAAAAGGAAACTGGCACCCAAAAAAAAAAAAAGAAGAAGAAAAAACTCGTGAATTGCCCAAAACGCATAATTTTTCTAAACAATCTTCCACGAATCTTAACACTAGTCTACACGCCTAATTTTGTTATTAGCATCATCCAAAATCTACTAAAAAGACAATTTTACCATTAGTAGACTTTCAATTTTTCTAAATATAATCATTTTTTTTTATACAGAAAGGTGCCGATCGAAATCCTATATTGCAACGGGTCTCTTACACCACCATCACCAAGGATGTGCTGAGTGGGGATCGATACTGAGACCTCATCTCACTCACACAGCTAGAATAACCAACTGCGTCACCCTTAATGGTTAATCCTTAAATATAATCCTTAAATTAAAAATGTGCCTGGAATAAGCATATTGGACAGTAGTTCAAAAAACACATGTCAATAAAGAGCGTGTGGTAATTGAGAAAATTTATCGTCCCCTCCTCTCACCAAGAGGAAGTTATTTATGTTCTTGTTTAGGGGATGGTGATGTGTCTCCATGTGTTGTTGGTGATCATGTGATTGTGAGCTTGAGCCCAAACTTAGCAAGCATTGGGTTGAGCTTCACAAACTCCACTTTCCCCCGGCGGAGTGTAAGAGAATGTGAATTCCTAGAAGCTTCCACTATCCCGGTGCAATGTCCTAATGAGATGAGCATTATAGGTATCGTGGCCTCTATGACCTCACTAGGTGTCGATTTGATGACCTCAACGGCTCTCCCAGGAACGGGATGCACGTGTTGTTTTGGGGAGGATTTACAACTGTGTGCTGAACTTGGTTAGAATAGGAGAACATCAAAGGGTCTTGATACCCTATTTTAGAATAGCCCCAATTTTGGGTGGCCTTAAGTCATAAAGTTTAAGCTTTTTGAATACCCTTTTAATTATTAGGCCTCGAATTTGAAAATTTTTGGTAAGAGTATATTTTATATAAATATAGTCGATAGAAAGAGGGGGCGAGTGAGAGAATCGAGTAAACATTACTACTATCTTTGCTTTAGTTTGAATGAAAAATGATGCTATACTATACTATATATATAATTTTGGTTCCTACGTATTTAATTATGAGAGGATGATGCTTATAAAGTATAATGGATAGTTCTATCATTGGGTTGGGGTAGCTCTATCATTGTGGGTTGGGCTGAAGCGGAGTTGGCCGAGCTTTAGGGTTTTAGATTTGGGTTTTATTTGAAGAAAATTTTGTGATGTCAAAAGATTATTGTTGAAGTGGGTGCTAGTTCTAAAAATCTCATTATTTTATTTATCAGATTGAGACTCTCATCCTTAGAGAGCTTTGCTTGTAGTATAAGGATAGACCTTCTCAATTCAAAGACTTTATGTTTTTACATATGGGGAGGCAAGAAAATCTTGTGACGGATTTTACGGCCAAATTCTACTTTTCGTCTTTTTTGGATTGTAATTTTTTAATTCACCCATTTTTGGGTGATTGTTTGTTACTTCGGATGACCGTAATAGTTTTCCTAACTCGTTTCCTGCTTGGTCCTCTCGATGTCTTGTATAATTATCTTCTTCCGATAAAAAAGGATTATGGATAGAGTTTCATGCCATATCACATTTCATGTACGTACAAACAATCTCATTTACCATTTACATACAAAAAAAAACTCTCATTATGTATATAAGTATATTCCATAACTCTTGCTCAATTCCACAATCTCAATATTTTCTTGGCCAATATACAAACAGCCTAGCTAGCTATAGCTCTCACTCTCTAGTGAAAATTAATGTTTTGCTTTGGCAAATCTTCAGTAAAATTTAATATACATTGCCATTTTGAGTCCTCTGTTAATCATTGTCAGAGCTCATTACAAGAAGATGATGAGGAAGGAAATAAGATAGGTGCCGACCAAGGAGCCAACAGCAGGCATGGTTGCCGAGGACACAGCGGCTGCAGCGCCCGGAGCGCCGGCTGCGTCAAGGGCGGACGATGCCGCAGGTCCGGCTGCGCTGCCAGCTGCGCTGGCGGCGCTGGATGCGCTATCAGTAACGGATTCGCTAGGTGAGGGTGCAGGGGAGTCAGCAGCCAAAACTGCGCTCATGGCGGCCGCCACGAAGAGGACAGCAAAGGAGATCTTTATCGCGTCCATGATTGATTATTATCGAGGAGAAAAGAGAATGTAAAACTTGGGATATGAAGACGAAGAAAGCTTTTTATGTTTTCTTCCTCTTCTTTATTGGATTACTATTCTCTCTTTATTGCTGGCCTGAGGATTGTGGAGGGTGGTGAATGTGTTTTATAGTCCCATCCTCTGCTTATTTTCGACTCTCAGATGCTATACTTAGAATTGAGGTGGTTTTGGATGTTTGGTTCACCATGATTTTGGGATTTTCGGTGCTACTTTAACGCAAATTAAGAAGATGTGTTTTGGCAAATGTTATGTAAATATGTTTCAACAATATACAACTAACTAACTATATAGTATGGTCAAATGTGAACATTTTATAAATATGTTGTGATTGCGGCAAATTGTAATGGTCAAAGATGATGAAGTTGGTAAGTAAACTTCTTGAACTGTTGATCACTAGAAATAGAGAGGGATCACCAAGTACATATAAAATTAAATTAAGGTATGCTAAAACTAAATTTAAAATTAGCAACAAAAAATGTAAAATATAACGTGAGAACCTAAGATACGGAATTATGATTGGGTTTTTAAGATTTGAAATTACTTGTGCATGTGTGTCTTGCTATAGTGATGAAGCAATGGAGGAATTATATTGTTTCATCTAACTATTGTTTTGGTGAGTTTGGAAGATGACCTTAGCACTCTAAAACTTAATTAATTAATGACATTCAACTGATTCAGACTATGGATCAAAAGATTCATCAACGATGTATGTCATCTAAATTTGAAGAAGCCATCTTTTCCAAGCTCCCATCATATGTCATGATAAAGTATCGACATCACTTCTAGTTTAAAAAAAAAAAGTGGAAAAATTGTTTGTTCATAAATTTAAAGAAAAAAAAATCAAATTGTGGAAACTTAACGGCTAGTAATTCCTTTCTTATCACATCCCACCCGTTTGCCCTTTATATTACAACGGCAGCTAACCTAATATTGTTGATGTTTGACCTTAATATTGCAATAATGTTCAACAACAAAAAAGAAATGTTATGAAATGTATATATGTAGCTGTATAAAAGGAGTTCCCACCTAAGGAAATGACGGCGGACCTTAATACAGCATCAACAAGGTACCATGCCAATTCCTTAATCATGTGGTGCACCTTTGCTTTAAGTGAGAATTGATGTTCATTAATTAATATGTGGTGTGTGAAAGTAACATGAAAATGTTTATATTTGTGGTTCCCACGTTTAATTATGAGAGGAGGATGCTAATATATAGTGATCATAGTCATAGACAGATAGGCGGTTACATTGGAGCAATTCAGTCATCACTATCATTGGTCCAACTAGCCGTGACCTAAAAGGCATGAAAGTTTGAAACCACCAATTAATGTTTCTTATCCTTTTCACATTTCATGTACAATCTAGCTTCTTATGCAGTAGATTTGCACGTGCAAGATGTGCAGCTGTACATGGCATCTAATCAATCGAGAAGAATTCGAATTTTCTTATAGATGTATAGCTAAAGAAATTAACGGGACAGAAGAAGAAGAAGAATTTGAAACTTTTTAAATTTAAGAATGTAACAAGTGTATTTTTTGTCGATTCAGTTCTCCAAAAATGAGTTAAGTATTGGATTGTGATTTTTGGAATCACCTTCGAGAGATGAAAAACATATGAACAAGTGAATAGGAACGTCGACGAACATGTTGTCGTCATCAAGAGACGCTAAACGACGTCAGCAAGAATCACCGCTAAGAAGCTTGATACAGAGATGAGATCAAACTTGTAGATAAGGGTGTGCAATACGTTTAATAGAACATGGCACCGGATTTGAGGAAGGATCAATTTTATAATGCATGTCTATTAGTTCCCAAATAATAAAGACGTATATTTTCATTGATGAGACAGAGTATAGTAAATTGAGAAAATTGGATACACACGCCCAATATCAATTCTTTCTTTGAGTCTCAGTTATTTACCGGATACTCTTTTTTGGTTGAACACTTAAAAAATATAATTACTTACATACACTTAATTCCCATCACCTTTACTTCTTCTTTGTCCGATTCTATTGCATTCTCAATCTATCACATTGTTTTTCTCATCTTATATGTTATTTTATATTTCAAGTATCGTAAAATATAAATATATATACACACACTCGAGTATAAAAATTGAATTACAATTTTTTTTTAATTTTCAAGATTCCAAATATTTGTTTGGACGTGCCCCTCTAAATGATTGGGACAATCCATAATAAAATTATGAATGGTTTATTCTATTACACCTCTCTCTCTATCTATATATATCCCGCAATTTGTTTCTGTTTCAATTCATTCCACAATCCCAAGATTTTATTGGCATATAGCTAGCTAGCTCTCACTCTGTTTCTAGTACAAATTCAATGGCTTTCTTTGGTAATTCCTGCTCAGTTCAGTTTGTGATGGTGCTGTGCCTGTGCATAATGATATCAGGAGGTGTGGCACAGGAGCTAAGCATGGCACCGACGCCATCAATGGACACCGGAGCAGCGGCCTCTGTTTTGTCAGCTGTTTCTGGGGTTTTCATCTCTTCTTCTCTGTTGCTGTCCCTTCTTTTGCACTAAATTACTCATATTCGATGATTCGATTATATCCTGATCGATGTCTTTGGGCTACACATGGGTTTTGTTCTCCTGAGATTGTGTGAAAATAATTTACTTTTGTAGTGACTATGAGGGATCGATGCGTGTAATATCTGCCTTTTTTTTTCTTCTTCCATATGATTACTATGTCATGTAATATTTGTGTGGCGGTTTATTTGTTTGTACATTTTATTTATTTTTCATGACCATTGGAATAATTTGGATGAACCATATGCTTATCGGTTTTTATTTCAGAAAAATTGATCAAATCTCAATATGCTTTGACTCCATCATAAGGAATGTATCGGTTAATTACATGAAAGTTTTTTTTTTATAATTTAATTGCAGCCAACAAATGATTCTTAATATACAAGTGTTCTTTAGACAAATCTTAAAGTAAAAGCATTTTGAAACTCTTTCCCTCCACTACATGGGATATCATAAATCTTTTTTAAATAAGAGATATCATAAATCTTGATGATGTGTTCCTCAAGACCTCAACCTTTGCTGATCTTAATTCTCAAAGCAACTGTTTACTTAAAGTGAATGGTGAAATAAGTTTTCACATGTAATGTCCAATTCAAAGGTAAATAAGATTTGATCTCAAGATCTTTATTGTAATTATAGACCAACATGTGCACATTAATTAAGTTCAATTTTATTTTGTAGATGGAAAGAACAAGGCAGTCATGTTGGACCAACTTATTCACTCTTGTCCTTTTGCAGGACTGAATTAATAACTCTCCTAACACCTACTACAAAGTTAATCATTTGAGCTTAATCAAAGACTCACTTGTAATAAAAGAGATTGCCCTTGTAACATTAATAGTACTCACAAAAAGTAAGATAGAAAATGAGACAACTTGCTAGTGACTAAAAATAAGGAAGGCAGTATAAATGATATCATGATAATCTAACCACCAAGCGCGGGATCAACTGGTAAGAGGTTGTTCCAGTTTAACTTGAGATCTCGAGTTCGAGTCACAAGGAATGCAGCTGCGTTAAAACTTGGTAGGGAGAGCTTTGCCGTCTTTATGGTCCTATCCGGCTCACCCGGCTCAAATAGAGATTAGTCCGAATGTGGTGTGGCTTAAAGGTGCCGATCTCGTGTTGTTATGGTTAAGACCGAAAAAATCATAATCTCAAAAGTTAATAATTACATTAACTCTATAACTATTAAGATTATACAATGTCAAAAGTGTTGGTTTTCGAGGATTGCACACATATTTTTCTCCGTGTCAGATTACACTTTGGCACTTATGGCACTTATGGCTCTCAAGAAACAACCTCATTTTCAGTGTTCTCTCAGACTCGCCTGAGTCCACCCTTGTGCGCATTCAAAATATGGCTTTCCACACTGTTGCTGCCAAATTCAAAAGATTTATGGACTAAAACCTATGGTCCATTGCAAATTGGGTTTCCAACCCAAGCATGGCTGTTTCTCTTTTATAATTTGGCTTTTATGTTTCTTTATGGATGTATTGTTCTTTTGTTTCGCTTTCTTGGGTGTATGTATCATGATCCCTTCTTGGGATTTTTATCAATACATGGGTACTTTTTTGTTGATAAAAAAAAAAAACAAACTTAGGGATATTAACTGACATATTATAAGGACATTATTTATAACTTATGCATAATCAACGTCTTAAAAAGAAAACAAAACACTTATTTTGAAACGCATGGATATATTAATAATGTTTGGTTTATGTTTTTATGTTTTATTTGTATATTAAGAATAAATTCTAATACAATGTACTGAATTCACTTAATGTATGTTCTATTTTGTAATATTTTCATACTGCATAACAACATAAGATATAAACAATAATTTGGGACACAAATTTATGTGATTTGTGGCACAAATGACAAACCGATGAGAAATCGAGTATTGTCATTTCAATTTAAATTTGAAATACAAACTCTGAAACTGGGTGGGAAATGGAGCACAAGCACCTTCAAGTACCACAGTTAGAATTTGAAATAGTCGTACCAATAAAATACTGCGTGATGTAACGCTCGGTGAGCCAATGGGCTGTGTAGGCTTTTGGTGGGGCTTAAACTTTGAAAATATCGAGCCCATGGGCCTACCCATACACCTCAGTTTACTGTTTCTTATACGTGTCAATAATATGTCAAACATTCCCGTTCACGCCTACCGCCCTCTCAATAAAATATAATAATGTGCTGTTATTTTTATTTATATAATTCACCTGACAGAGCTGTAATGTGAACGTTACAGCACACTGTTCTTGCTGTTTTGGGCCCCACGCGCCACACCAAGCGCCTATATATACTCTCTCCACACACCTCTCCACCACCACAAACCCTAATCCACCTCTCAGACTTCACTTTGCTAACGGCTCTTTTCCTCCTCCTCTCTCTCAGCTGCACTTAAACTTCTCATCTTCTACTAGAAATGGCCCAATTCATCATCTCCAAGGCCTTCTTGGTCGCCTTTGTCGTCGCCATGTTCGCCGCCGCTGTCTCGGCCCAGGAGATGTCACCGTCGCCCGCCCCCGCCGCCGGAGCCGCCTTCTCTCTGCCGGTTCCCGCCGCCGTCATCGGATCTTCTCTCCTTCTATCCGTTGCTGCTCTCTTGAGGCACTGAGTCATGGAGTTTTAGTGTGTTCATTTTTGGGAGTGATTTGATGTGTTGTTGTTGGTGTTGTTCTGGGATTTGGGGGTTTGGGATTGTATCCAATTCATTATTTGTTTCTGTTCCATTTTCATTCATTATAATGAATTAATTATATATTTTTCTAATTGATTGTATTAGTTAAGATTACAGCAAATCGTCACATATTTCCAAGTAACATTTGGTTCAATTATACTTTGCTGGGCGGTGTTTGAAAGATTCAAAATAATTCAGATTGCCTACTCTCTCTTTTTCGCTAGTAATAGCCAAATTCATAATAAATGCAAATTCAGTATTAGTTCAAAATTCAACTTCTTAAAGTTGTCCTGATTTCAAACTCTCAATTGTGGGAATTTTTTTGCAACAGCTGCAATAACAAAATTGTAATCTCTTTCCACAACGGAGCACAATTTGAACTTGAACCTGTAGGCATGGCAAATTTGGGTCATGTTTGAAAAAGTTTTCCGATCCGACAAACAAAGACTCGTTTGGACGGTTTGAACATTTTAAATTTTATTTAAAGTCTCGAGTTTGATTCTATGTGTTGACAGTATGGGGTGAGACTTGGATTTTGTGAATCTACTTGTCGACGGTATGAGGTGGGATGAAGTATTGAGTTAAAAAGGTAAAGTTACCGCTACTACCTCCTATTATGTAGCTCAATTAATAAAAAATTATTTTAATCTTACCATTATATAGTTTGAATTTAATTTGAAATGAGCTATATACATCATGTTAAAGTTTACTAATTCATCGGAACGTTAAGATGTGTATAGGTGTAACTAAATAAAATGGTATTGTTATTACTTTGATTGTGCCCACCGCACATAAAATTAGGACGAAATAATTATTTATTTATCAAAATTACATAGTTTTCATAAGTGCGTTTATGTAAGATTAAATTATTATACCCCCTTCTTCTCTTATATTAAATGTTTCCCTAATTATTGTTGTATAAAAATATCGCAATGATTCAAAAGAATAGATGATTACAATGATTCGAATACACGACAAAACACAACATAAGTGAACTATATAGTAGTATAATAAATGAAAAATAAAGCAAATAATAGTAGTAATATAATCCTTATAAAAGATTGTTATCTAATCATCTTCCTTAAGATATAAGAAAAACAACCAAAAGCAATAGAAAGGTTAATAATAGAGAAGCAAGCACATGGATGTTGTATACACATAACACCACATGCACATGGTGTTTGGTAACCGAAATGGGCCAACCGACTTTTACATTTTCCATTGTCCAACGTTGGGCCTAACACACACCACGTGTGTCTCTGCACCACCTTGAACTGTTCAACGAAACGCGGCGATTCGCCTACTTTTCTTCCGGCACCGTGTCATGAAACTGCCCAATAACGACCACAACGTACACACCTATAAATAACACACTAAATAGACTCCAACACAACACTTCAAAACAACAAAAACAACTTCACTGTCCTATATTAATTTCTGTGATCACATCCTTAATTGTTGTCGGAACATTAACTTTTCAAATGGCTCAAGCTACAAGAATCTGCAAGGTCTCCACGGCGTTCGCATTGGGACTTGCGATATTGGCGGCGGGGACGAGTATTGTTGTGTCGGCTCAGGGGGTTGCCGGGAAAGTGGCACCGGCGGTGATGGCACCGGCTCCGGCACCGGCGGTAATGGCACCGGCACCATCGATGGCTACTGGAGATGCCTACTCTCTCCCTCTTTCTGGGGCGGTCGTGGTCTCGTCCCTCGTCTTCTCTCTTTTTGCTCTCTACAACCATTGATTCACTTAGTAATTAATAAATTTCAATTCATTTTTTCTTTGTTGGACTCATAATTCATTTCTGTGGGATTTGGGATTATTGTATTCAGTTCTTTCTTACATTTTGTAATGGTACCATAATTTCGATTAATTCCACGGATATTTGTTTTTACTGTCAGTTTTATTAATTGCCTGGTTTATCCAATTTTGAATGGATTGTGATCTTATCTTTTGAGAATAAATCATTACTGATTGTAGTATTAATTTAAAGTGAAGGAAACTGATTCGAATAGATGGTATATTGTGGCCATTGTATAATATTTTAAAATTCAAATCAAACTAGAAGCTAGAAGCACCATAGAAATAATCACAATGGCTTAAATGCAATAAAATCTTCCCATCCGTGTAATTATTTTAAAATGTGGGATCAATTAGATATAATATGTATATTTAATTTCTTAACAAAAGTAACTAAATGAATTCTTTTTTTCATCCAAAATGTGGGGTCAGCTGACCCCACAATTAACCATGTGAGTACGGTACGATAACCGATATGGTCAACCTTTTCTTGAGGAAGCACATCTCTTGATCTCCTTTTCTATTTGTGTGCCTTAGGCCGACATTGAATTGGGCGAGTCTTCCCCTAGCCTCATTAATTTTATCACCGATACTTTGAAGTCGAGGCAGCAGTCAGGTCTATGCCTCTTACAATGATCCATGTCACAAAAGGTGATAATTCCCCCACTCCTCTTCTAAAGTGTTTGGGTGGATGTGTTAGGATAAAGGAGACCTTTGTTATTCTCTTACGGATTTAAAAAATGTCTTCAGAACTATACATGAAAGGTGGACGATAAATGAGAGTTATAAGAGCCCATTCATATAGGTGGACATTGTCTCACCTTTTCACACGTATACTAACCGCTAGTAAGTTATAACTTTTTGTTACGCATGGAGTTTTTTTTTTTTTTTTTAAATTTTGTTCTTACCCTTGTCCTTTGGGTCATCTTGACGACCTGACGGAGTCCTAGACAAGGGAAGTGTGAGACATGTTAACGTTGCCAATGATACCCTGTGCCGCATCTCTCTCTAAAGGGTGACTTATTTACAAAAATTTTCAAGGTATTGATTCATTAGTCACCTATAAAGTCGTTCTCTATGACAATATATTTTTCAAAGAGGTATTGTGCTTCATGGTTGGGTGGTACCTATCCCACAATGTATCGTGATTGATGTTTTTGAAAGTTAGATGGGTAATTTCTTGGGCAAGAGGGTCAACGCACTAACTTTCAGCGACACCTCATAGGCATGTCAAGGCCATATAAGTGTACTCACGAGTCAAAAGTTCTTTCTCCTCAAAGCATATACATGCCCATGCAGATAGGAGGTTTTCCTTTCCTTGGGAGATAATAATGCTAGAGCATTGTGAACGATCGTTGGGTGGCGATCATGTGGTTTATGAGCACCATAAGAATGTTCGAGTTTATTTCCTCAGTTAAATGAAAAGGTCCTTGAGTTGGATTTGAAAGAGGTACTCATGAGGGAACTCCATCTTCTAAAGGTTAGGGGAGACAGAGACATGTCACCCTAATTTGGTGGGGTGACCTTAGAGATCCATGGGGTTAAGATGAAGGCTGCTAGCACTTTCTTGCGTTCTTCGACTTCTTCCCTAGTGAAACAATTTACTTTTACTCTTAACTTATTTTGAAGGTAGAAAAGACCATTGTTCTTCTTTCAGAGTTTCATGGTGCCTTTTTTTTGAGGAATTATGACATCTTTCTTATGTCTTTCTAAGGATATCTGAATGTATGTTATCCTCCATCATATGCCTTCTTGAGCAAAAAGAAGCACGAGTATGAACTTCCGCTATGTCCCGAAATGGATCTTGAGGGAGGGATGCTACCCCGAGCGGTAGAGACTTTTACGGACTTCGGTACTCTACTCCACGCATGAAGAGCATTTGGAAGCTCTCAGACTCGTCTGACACCCGCGAACAGCGCGTCAGAAAAATAAGAGCCAAGTTACAAATAAGTTTGAAGCGGACTCCACTTTTTCACCAACCAACAACGTATCAACACATAACAAAAATAATAACAAGTATTAACAACTCTTCTCGATAAGAGTGGAGGATACTCGTACATTTCCATATTATAACTTTTTTGTTGTTTGTTTTGATATATAAATTATAACTACTACTTGCATTGTGGTGAGTAAAATTTGTGATATATGAACTATTTCAATCAAGACAAAAAATGATTATAAATCAAACAACTATTAGCAACCATTAATATAGGTGTCTCGTATTGGCTTACATTTTAGACTCCGTAAGTTATTGTTTTATCATGTGGTTCTAATGGAAGGCTGTGGCCGGTTCTAATGTCATTATTCTCTCATGTTTTCAATGGCTGATTGGTTGCCCATTCATTGAACTGTAGCAATAATTTACAGTTAATAAACACTTTTGTCATTATAAAGAAATTGCATAATCAATGGCCAGGCTACCAATTATTCAGAATTTGGTAAGATGTCCACCAAATTTGCTCTCCTTGAACGTTTATTTTAAGAAATTTAAAATGAACTTTACCTTTACCAATAACACATATCATAGTTATATTATCTGGCAAACCTTAAAGTTCACAATTACAACTTTAATTTATGATGCAGGTCATCAATGACGCAATTGCAAATATTCTACTCCATCCGTCTCAAAATGAGTGTCTTGTTTGTCTAAATTTTTTGTCCCAAATTGAGTGTCTTGTTTCTATTTTTAGGATATTATATTATTGTTTTTCCCATATTACCCTTATCACTTATGAACTGCACATGGGCAGATTTGAACTGCACATGGGGTGGAGGGGGAAAGTGAGGGTAATATTGGAAACACATTAAATTATTTGATAAACCTTAATTTTTGAAAAAAATGGAAACAGAACACTCATTTTGGGACGGAGAGAGTATTATTTATTGATACAAACATTAATGTATGTACATAATTACTAGTAGTACATTAAGTTCTAGGAAATTATTCTCTTTGGTTGAAAATTTGAGAGTGTGATTCATAATTCAATTATAAAAACATGCAATTGACCACTATTTGGAACATTATTTTTGAACAGAAGAAGCAAATGATTAGAAATTATTTAAATATATTTTTTTGAAGATTATTTAAATGTTATTCAGGTTAGGTAAATGATGCCAAAAAAAATCTGGCAATTAGCAAGAAAAGCAAGGTAGCATAAGAAGACAGAACCAACTTCGCTGGAAACCGGCCACCAGCGCGACCGTGGCTCATTGGGTTGGCCACCAATTATATAATAATATTGGTGGTGCCGCCCAATTGTGCATTGCTGTCGCCTGACCAGCCTAGCCCAAACCACTCTATTTATACCCAAACCCAATTGCACTTTCTCAAGTCTCAACTCAACAAATTAACAATTCTATATTTTCTACATCTTACATACAACTAAATACTCGTAGCAAATACACATAATGGCTCGATCTACCATTTCCAAGTCCGTCCTCATGGCCTGCGTTGCCGTTGCCACCATCTTATCATCAGCTGCGGCACAGGACGCCTCAGCCCCAGCACCATCAGTCGACACCGGAGCCGCCTTCTCTCTCCCGCTCTCCGGCGCCGTCCTCGGAGCTTCCCTCCTCTTCTCTCTCCAAGCTCTCTTCAACCACTGATCACTTCTCTATGTCTTGTCTACTGCTGGATTGTATTACTATTCATGTTGCTTCATTTTTTTTCCCTTATTGTGTTTTCGGGATCTCGTGAATGTAAATCTCATTTGTTACGAAATCAATAACACGCTCCATTATTTTTCCCATTTTCTAAAATGCGTTTGTGTTATATAACTATACTGAATAAATTACTGATTATGCTTTGTTAAAATTGTCTCTCCCATAAGTTATAATCCAAGAAAATGGGCATAACCATTAACCAGGAATGGAAACAGGGGTGGGTTTTATAATACACATACCTGCCCCGTTCCTCTCTCCTATGCCACCATGTACCTGCCCTATTGTCGACAAAATTTTTGAGTTCTCGACCAAAAATGACCAAAACTCGGACAAAATTTTAAGTATTACTCCGACGCAACACTGATAAATCAGTATCGATACTTGATGTAATCCAAAAAATCATTATTCAATAGAATAAATATGAAACAACAAGTGCCGCCCAAGCCCCACACACATCATTCATCCCAAGACTCGATCTCGGGGAATTGCTCTTGAAGTGCGCGCCATAGACTTGCTCCCAAGTCGAGCACCTGAAAACATGTTTCCAAGTTGAACACTTGAAGACTTGTTCCCGAAACGTACCTCCGCAAACTTGCTCCCAAGATTGAGCCCTTGAAGACTTTTTCCTGGTACTACGAAGTTCACCTCACGATCAAGAAACTTGCACCAAAAAATGTCATCTCTCGCTTTCCCGAAATGCTTGTTCGCGACTAACTTTGGTTGTTGGGCACTATTAATTTGGTCGCAATCAATTTGGGATACTAGGAACTACTTGGCCGCGGCCAGCTAGAGTTGTTGAGCACTATTTGGTTGCGACCAAAGCGTTGGTTTCTCCCTTTGATATGTTTAGTTGTTGCGTTGTGCGCCGAGTCATTTATGAGACCTTGGGAAAGGCTACAACTCTTGGTCTGCATGATGAACTCTCACACCTCAAAGGCTCTCCACCTCACGGGGATACCAAGATACCTTACTTCTTTTTAACTCTAAGATGTTACCCAATGCAGTATAGACTTTTATCCTCCCCGCAGTGCTTGAAGGGCATATCGGAATTGCCCGACGCTTGCAAAATGCGCTTCCGAGAAGTTAGAGCCCAAATCACAAGTGAGTCCCTAAGCGGAACCCATTTTGTCAACAACCAACGTTGACATGTGACAAAAATATTTTGTAATTATAAATACTTCTTTTTTGTTAAGAGAAATGGATCTTTCTTAACTACCTTTCTCTCTGAAAATTCTCACTATAAGTTTTTTATTTAAGGCCGATAACTCATTCTCACGCTCGATGTAGTGTATCAAAAATACATTTGGGGTCTCCATTAACGATGTGTTATCTCACATATGTCACATGTTTAAGTTCAAAACAAAAAAAGCTAAAGTGGACATTTGAACTTAGAATGTCTTTTGTTAAATATTTTAACACGTAAAGAAGACGACAAGAACGTTTTAGTGCGCTCGTTAGCTTAGTCTAAACAAACACATCTGTAGGCACAAAGCATTTCACTAGAGTTAGAGTTTTTAACAAGTGTTTTGAATTTTATTAGCATCTTTAACTAAAATTCTTTGCTTTCTTGGCCCCTACCATTTTAAAATTGCTGCAAGTAATTTGGGATTGGTTGAAAATAAGCAATAAAAGACATGTATGGAGCATTTACCCGGTTCTGCATTTGTCCAATACGTTGGACCCGTAATAAAGCAAAGCTACAGACCCGGCCCAGCTACTGTTAGTTGATCTGTTCCTTTCCTGTGTTTAGTGTAAAAACAATTAACAATAATCCCAAAAATAATACTATAGTATAGGTCAGGTGGCACCGCCCAATTGTACATTGCATTGCTGTGCCAGCCTCACCACTAACCAGCCTAGCAAACCAAACCACTCTCTCTATATATACCCAAACCCAATTGCACATTCTCAACTCTCAACTCAACAACCAATTGCATTTGCCACATTATCTCTCTCAGCTCTTTTTTACAACTAAACAGCGAATACCAATAATGGCTCGATCTACCATTTCCAAGTCCGTCCTCATGGCCTGCGTTGCCGTTGCCACCATCTTGTCCTCAGCTGCGGCACAAGACACGGCCTCGGCCCCGGCACCATCAATCGACACCGGAGCCGCCTTCTCTCTCCCACTCTCCGGCGCCGTTCTCGGAGCTTCCCTTCTCTTCTCTCTCCAAGCTCTCTTCAACCACTGATCGCTTCTCTATGTCTTGTCTACTACGTACTGCATTGTACTGCTATTAATGCTGCTTCATTTTTTTTCTTCCCTTCTTGTGTTTTCGGATCTCGTGAATGTAAATTTCATTTGTTACGAAATCAATAACACGTTTCATCATTTTTCCTATTTTCTCAAATGCCCATATATTGATTATGCTTTGTTAAAATTGTCTCTCATATATTATAATCCAAGAAAGGCATCGGGGTGGGTAAGGGTCGGGTTTTGTAATACACATACTCGCCCCGCTCCCCTCTGTTGTGCCCCATATCCACCCATTTTTCGATAAAATATAGTTTTTCCCGTCTTGTTCGAGGACGGGTATTTCCCTCAATTGTACCCGTTCCGTTTTTAAAATATTAAAGTATTATTACAAAGAACATTAAACTTTATTTATTTATTTTTTTTAACTTGAACTTGCTACTTTTATTAATAGAAAAAAGGTATTACAGTAACTTTAAATAAACTACCATATTTCAAAGCTAGCAAATCAACATAATCATAACCTAAACTAAACA
>JAYMTF010003217.1:0-15796 GCA_036897485.1 Pelargonium nanum | reverse complement strand
GTATTCTCTGTAGAGTAGACACTGAGCTCTAGTTCCTAGTTTTGTACACCTAAAGATTCAGCTCGCTAAATGGTTTTGAATCTTCTATCCATCTCACTCCAAAGCCCAAGTCATTTTTCTATTTCTATTGTGTTATTGGTTGAGAAGAAACAGGAAATGATTTACATAATAGTGACATGGAATAGTTAAAAAGCCAATACTCATTTTTCCATTTTTATCCTATATATTTTTCGATTTCTATGCAGAGTTTTTACAAGCAAAGCGCACTTGTGGCGATGTAAGCTCCGAAACTTTCAAGGGGTGTAGACGTCATTCGCTCAAACATATTGGTTTGTTCCTATTGGAGCTCCTCGAAGATGCTTTAGATTAGAGTTTCTCAAGGTGCTCAATTGCGTCATCGAAGGAGCTCAACCTTCATTTGAATCATCGAAAACGTTCGGCTACTTCATTAATTTGGTCATTTGAAGACAAGTTGCTCCATGATTTCGATCATTGAGTCGCTTGTTGATCCACCAATTCGATCACCATTAATAAGAGTTGGTCTAGGCCTCACATGTCGCGACCTCACTAACCATGATGTGATATCACCTCAATAACCCATTTATTCGATTAAGAAGAGGCTTAACTACATTCTCTATGTTGCAGCCTGGGTGTCTCATCTAAATTCAAACGCACTTTACCCGTACAACAGTCCTACGTATTTGGTCATAAGAAGAGGTTGCAAGGTCCTAAAGAGAGCTCGTCTCCTCCTTTTGTGTGTATATATATATACATAAAGGCGTTGACTATCATCAGCCGTCTTAGCTCAGCTGGTAGAGCGCGTGGCTTTTAACCACGTGGTCGTGGGTTCGATTCCCACAGACGGCGCTAATTTAAATATTTTTTTTAACTTTTGAATTATTATCATGAAATATATTTTTAAAACATCGAATAATAAACTCGTGCCACAATGCAATCGGTGTTCCGGAAAAGGAAAAAAATCGAGTCTCAGCAGAAAAAACCAAAATCGTTTTATGGCAGAAGAGACCTTCTTCTTCTTCTTCCTCCACTGCACCACCGTCTCGGCCTTCCTCTTCCATGGCCTCTTCTTGCTCCTCCTCCTCCCCCTAACCGCCACTCGCACATCACCTCTCACCACCTGAACCCAACAACTGTCCCTAACCTGGAGAGATAGAGAGAGAGAGACTGTTTCTGTGTGATCGAGGATGGGAAAATTACCCTTCTCCATCCGCCGGAGCATCCGCCGCCGCCTCCGGAAGCTGCAGGCGGAGCAACCCCCATCCTCCCCTCCTCCCCCTCCTCCTATGTTGGCCGACTCCGCGTCGCCTCCTCAGGGCAGCAGCAACGCGATCGTTGGGGTTTCTGGAGGAGGAGGAGTCAAGGGGAAGAAGAAGGCCAGGCTCTGGATGAGATTCGACCGGACGGGGCAGTCGGAGCTGGTGGAGTGTGACAAGAGCGCCATCATCAGGCGCGTCTCGATTCCGGCTAGGGATTTGAGGATCCTCGGTCCTGTCTTCTCTCAGACTTCCAATATTCTAGGTATATTTTCTCTCTCTTCTGAATTAGCTGAAATTTTTGCCTCAATTTTGCTCATACAGACTTAATTCACATCGACTGCACAATCTATAAAAAAATTGAAACCAGTAGTGTAGTGCCCCAAGCCCCCAACAATTTGCAACTGGAAATTGTTATGATAAAGATGGCAATTGTAACTGGTAGAGTGAGCAGAGAACACTTTGTATAAATTGAATTCCTCACAGCACCATCGAGTTGCTCTGGCGATGTCTAGTAGGGCTTCTTTTGAGAGTATTAAATGGAACTGTATCTCACTTGCTGGCTTGCTGCAAGTCCCTGATTTTGGGATACATTTTGGTTCAATTTATGTAGAATTTGAGTTTGTCTTTCCAAGACTTTGGAAATATCACTTTTAGCCTTCTTTTGGAGTTAGATGCTTTCGGGTATAATTGATTCATGTAGGTGTGTTTGAAAGATAGCCAGAGGATGTTCTTATAGATGATTTTGAAGAAGAAAAACAAATGATGGTGTCTGACAATTATATCATTTCATGATATGTTCTTGCTGTTTGATAGGCCGGCCTTTCTACCAGATGTGTTTTATATGATCTCTGACTTCTTTTGATCATATTCCAATATTCTGTGTGCTACAGTGTCTTCGTTCATCTAGTAGAATATCTACTATCTCGAGATTAGTTGTTTGTTGTGATTTCAGTATCTTGGAATTGGATCTCTTTGTGCCTCTCTGTTTGATTTTGTCTTATTTGTCATTTATACTATTGTAGCATTCTTTTGCTTGATGGTTATGAAGAAAAATTAGAACATTTTTTATCTATTATTGCAGCCCGGGAGAAAGCCATGGTTGTCAATTTAGAGTTTATAAAGGCTATAGTTACAGCTGAAGAAGTGTTGTTGCTTGATCCTCTCAAACAGGAGGTGCTTCCATTTGTAGATCAGTTAAGGCAACAACTTCCTCATAAAAGCTCCTATAAGATACATGAAGGTGGCCAGGCGGATATGGAAGATAATGATATGCAAGTTTCAACGGGTGGGCAATGGTTACCTGTACCTGAAGCTGTTGACGGCTTGCAGTGTGAACTTCCGTTTGAGTTTCAGGTTCTTGAGATTGCATTTGAGGTTGTTTGCACATTTTTGGATTCCAATGTGGCAGATCTTGAGAGAGATGCCTACCCTGTATTGGAAGAACTGGCCATGAATGTTAGCACGAAGAATCTTGAACGTGTGAGGAGTTTGAAAAGCAATTTGACCCGTCTTCTTGCACGTGTACAAAAGGTACGAGTGATGCTATCTTATTGAAAAGTTAAATTTTGAATTGTTATTGTAGTCAATATAACAAGAGGTAGAATTACAATATGATGAAATTCTAAGATTAAGGTATACATAGGCAGCTAAACTCCCAACATGGAGGACCCTCTGGATGCCAGAGTACTCATGCATCAGATACCATGAGCGACTATCTATAATTATCTCCACTGCCTAAGCCAACCATCCTCTTCTTCGAAATGTTGTATACCAATGAAAAAAAAATTGAAATTTTTTGAGGCAATCCACATTTTGGTTCAAGCAATTTCATTTCGTACTTACAAATGTGTATGCACTGGGTGATTTGCCAAATATGCTAGAGATGGGTTTTGTTTTAAGTTGAATAACTGCTACACCTATCCGGCATCGTCCTTCTTTATTTAATGAAGGTTAAATATCTTTCTTATGCCAGGTGAGAGACGAAATTGAGCATCTTTTAGATGACAATGAAGACATGGCGCAGTTGTACTTGACAAGGAAGTGGAATCAGAATCAGCAAAACGAGGCTATGTTGGGAGCTGCGGCTTCAAACGGTGCGGTAACTCCTGCTACCCATCTTTATCGACTTGGTTCCAACAGGAGCATAAGTATGGCAACGAGCATTGCTTTGGATGGTGATGATGTTGAGGATTTGGAGATGTTGCTTGAGGCTTATTTTATGCAGCTGGATGGAACTCGTAACAAGATTCTATCTGTGAGTAGCTTCTTGACTATTTCATACGTACATGTTGTGACTCTTAAAGTTCAGTTTGTTATTACTTGTTTACTTTTTAGATGTTGTATATTTTTGTACTGTGTGTGCAAATGCTTTGTTAGGATCTGGTTGTTAAGCTATGCTGTTAAATAATGATTCATGCATAATCTGAATTAGAGAGGAATTTATTGCTTAACCAATCAAAGGACTGATATATAAGAGAACAATGGCATCTCCTGTCCACTGTCTGCTTCAATTATGTCTCTTTTGACCTTCAAAAATATTGACTTATAGTCTTTGCAAGCTCCTATAAAGAATGTGTGCTAGAAAGTTGTTTTTGGTATGATTCTAGTGAGGGGAGGATTGTGGTTGATTGCATTCGTTAAAAGCCTAAAGGGGGCTTAAGAGAACATTTAAAGGTTAAATATTAAGATTAAGATTATTTAGGACTTGAGTGTTTTCCTAAATTATTCTGACATGATAAAGGTATAAAATGGAGACATTACCTCCTTATGGGTAGTTGAATACCTTCAGATAAAGCTGACATCTCCATTTGGTAACATTATATAAAAGCAAACACTTGTAAAGGTGAAGCTGAATCTCAGAAGCTGGTACGCAGGACATATACACATTATAATAGGGTTTTCTTTTTCTCCAGACAAATGACCCTTACAATTTGAATATAGTTGTTGATATTGACTTCAAACTCTTGAATTTTTAAAAATTTGTTTCTTTGGGTCCAATCATATCTTCGAACATGTGTTTTGATTCTCTATTGGATTTGCAGGTCCGAGAGTATATTGACGACACAGAAGATTATGTGAACATCCAACTCGACAACCAACGAAACGAACTCATTCAACTTCAGTTGACATTGACCATCGCGTCATTTGCTATAACAATGGAAACCTTATTAGCAGGGCTGTTTGGGATGAACATTCCCTGTCCGTTGTACGATAAGCATGGTATATTCAGCTTATTTGTCGGGATTATGACAGCTGCATGTGTTTTGCTTTTCCTGGTTGTGTTAGGATATGCCAGATGGAAGAAGTTGCTGGGTTCGTAAGTGATCTCATTAGCATATATAGCTGTATTTTATTATTTAAGACTGCGAGCAATGGGAACTGCTTTGTATACATGTAAGAGTACAATTTTTAGAACATTTCTAGGTATTGTTCCGGTCATTCATTCGGACATATTGAGAGAATAATTGACAGCCCCATGATTGGTCATTCTTGTAATTAACGAAACTCCTCCGAAAGTAAAATTACAGCATTCACAGACAGGTTGTATTGTTTTTTAAGGTCTCAAGGAAGGTCCCAAGAAGTTTGATTTTGTTTGTGGTGGGTGAGATTAGTTGTCCATATGAGAAATCAAATTGTGTGTGTTTTTTTTACAGAACAATGTGCATGTGGTGTGTCTGTGGCATATAAATAATGAAAGCTAAAGTTGAATGATTATGATGCCAAATTGCCAAGTATAGAATAGGTGGTTCATAAATTTTGCTACTTTACCTCTATCTTTCCAGGAATAGATATCTTTTTTGTGCTCATGGTTGTTTCCTAGCATGCTTGTGGAATAGCTTATTGCTTTATCTGTCTGTCCTATATATTCCTACTTGTAATAATAATAATAAATGTGCTGAAATTTGTAATTATTCCTAGTGAATTGATGAAATTGATTTCTCTCCCTTTTGTTAATTTTTAAAATTAATTGTTCTAAGTATTTGAGCATAATTGCGCATTTCTCTCTATGCTGTCTTGAGAGCCAGTTAAGGTTTTTGTTCGGTTACAACTCTTATTGATTTTCAAAGCGGCAGCAGTTTCTGGATTTGTTGATAACAAATTGCGGTCTCTCTCGTTAAGATAATGAGTCTTGCTTTCATAGCAAGTTAATGTATTGTTAGGGTTTGCAGAGTGGCATAGATCTGCGGTAGGTTTTGTATTTTTTTTAAGCAACGGGATATCACACTCGAAGTAACAATGTTTTTTACTCCCCAAAAGGAGCGTGACCCTAAACCCCGCCTCACAAATCTCACCCCATACCGTCGACAAGGAAGCTCAAACTTGAGACCTTAAAGGGGATCCAAAGTGTTTTAACCACTTGACTCACATGTCTTGATAGTTTTGTATTGATGTGCGCACAAGGGAGCATGAGGCGGTTGCAGAAAATGAGAAAGTGATTTGGAAGGAGGTGGTTTGACTAGAGTCATCGTATCGGTCTTTGAGTTTGTTGTCGAATCAGATGATAGACCTGATAGTGGCAAGGCGTAATCCTCCACGTGGTCGTCTTGAACTACAAATGCAATCGTTGTTAGTTGTTCGTGCTCTTTAGGCTGAAGGGGAGGATTCCGGTGCCTTGAGCTTTATTGTCCAGGCTGATGAGGATGGTTCTAGCGCCTTCGGTTTGATTATACAAGATGCTTAGCCATTGCGGCTTGGGTTGGTAGTGTCAATTTTTTTTTTTGGATTAGTTTCGAACTGAGTGGCTCACGAGTTAGTTAGATATTTGGTCTCTTAGTCATATTTCTCTGTGTGGGTTAGTTTTTTTTTAAAGGTGGGGTGTGCAACACGAAAACTTTCCAGTAGGTCATCCATCCTAATACTACTCTGTGGGTTGGTTTTTGAGAATCCAGTTTCATATCGTTTTTGTTATCGTCTGGTTTGAAGTAATATATCATTAATGTAAATCGTAAAATACAAAGAGAGAAATAATGAATATAGGTAGCGTGGGGTAGGGTAGCCCTCCAAAACGTTGATAGGGTAGGGCAGGGTATTGTAGGGTGGGTTGTATCCCAAGGACATGTTGTGATAATTTATAGGATTTACAAATACAAATTCTTGTCCTTTAGTGCACTTTATGTGTGGATTTGGCTGTCCCTTTTCAACTTTATTTGCTAATCCTTGTCAACAACCTAAACCCACTTCCTCTTTCCACTTTACGTGCGATTAACTCACAAGTCAACACCATTAAACACCCTCTAATCACATTCTACTATTTATTAAACCCATGTTCAGGTTGTTACTTTTTATTTTCACGATTCTGGTTTTTAGAGTATTGACTCTAAAATTTGATCTTAAAACCAAATTGACCACACTGTCAACTTCTTAAATACATTTTATACAATATAATCACGTAAAATATATTGAGTTGTGTTGTGAACTCGTTTATTATACTTGATCCTTTTATTAAGTTATTTAACATACCAATCGTACTAACACTATTCAATAAGTCATGAATTTTCTTCTTTATAATTCATATTATCTTCTTTTCGGTCTAAACCATGGAGTTCCTAAGCGGGCCTGCAAACTCGCGGTTGGTACCTTTAAGTCATTTTATTACACTAAGATTAATCATTATCTGAAAGTAAGTCACAGTTAAACCTCATCTCACTCATGCAAATGTGTAGCCAACTACGCCACTACCCTTAGGTAATTCTCATTATCTTTTATTCACTCGTCACAATGGAGAACATGGATGAGATATTTAGATTCTTTGGGGGTAAAAAGTGTAGAATAGAAAAAGTTTGGGCGATAAAGAAAATAAATAAAGTTATGTTAATTACACTTTTATTAGTTTTCAATCATGCCCTTCTCCGTCTACAATTTCAACCCCAGCCAGAGCCAGCCAGGACAGGACAGGACCAGACTTCAACGAGAAGAGAGAGAGAGAAGAGACAGCTTCCAAGGTATAAACCAAACCCTAGGACACCTAAAACTCTGCTTCGATTTCCACCTCTGAACCTTTCTTTGCGCATTGCATTTCAAAGATCCTCCATTTTCAATCCCTCTCGCAGAGGTAAAGCTTTTCTATTTTCCTTTTCTATTTTTTTTCTTTTTTTTTTGTTGCATCCAGATGATGAATCTGTTCTGTTTCCGATTAATTCCTGAAATCAGTGTTGATTTCTGGTTACTGGCCTCATTTTTCTTCACATTGCGATGTGGAATCAGTAAGTTGTTCTCTAGGGCTTGCCCTTTCTGTTTCGGGAGCTGGGGGATTAGTTTCGTTTCTTGCATTTTCGTTATGGACTGTTTGGTGGCTGGGAAAATGTGGGAAACGAATTGGAGTTGTAAATTTTGAACCTTTCCTGACGCATGAAACCAAATTTGCTTTGTGCTTATGATTCAGCATTTTGTAAAGCAAGTTTTGGGATTTATGTGCAGTCATAATTCTTTCCAGCCCTGAATCAGTAGCTGCAGTTCATATTTATGATGATGATAAATGGTGAAAAAAGAAGAATTTGATGGATGCGGGTATAGGTGTTTTGAAGTACTGCCAGTTTGAGAACAAGCTAAAAGGATATTTTAAATTGATTCAGTGTCTTAGTATTATGCTTCTCACATATTGAGCGTGTCGTGGTTTCTTACGGAAATTTGTGTTTTGTTATAGGTGAGCAGCATCCGTTATACAGGTACTGATTGTGCTTAGTCTATGGCTAATTCTAAGGGGTCATCGAATGTCAGAAATATGTACTCTGGAAAGCATGCTTTACTTCCTCCCAAAAGCCCATTTCCTAGTATTTCTCCAGCGTATGTTGATTATTTCCCAACTCTTCCAATTGGATCAAAAGCTGTTCAGAAGCCTAGAGAGGGGAATGCACACCACCAACGTACTTCCTCGGAGAGCTTTCTCATAGAAGAGCAACCTGCTTGGCTTGATGATCTTCTCAATGAACCAGAGACACCAGTACGTAGGGGTGGTCATCGGCGCTCATCAAGTGACTCGTTTGCATATATTGATGCAATAAATGCTGCCAACATAGATTATGCAGCCCAGGATGACTACAAGAACAGAAATATTTCCTGGTCTAAAGAATTTGATCGCTACAAAGATGCTCAGCGTGCTTCTTTCTATGCTGAAGCAAACTCAATAAAACAGAAGAATAGGCCATGGGATTCATCTATGAATACTGGGAGTCATCCAAGCAACCTACCTTCTGCTAGGGATAACATGATTCTTCAAAGTACAGGATCATCAGCAGCACCACAGGAGGCAGATGGGGTTGCATCTACAGCCACTGATAAGCAGGACCCCTATGAATCCAATTCACATGATTCAAAAGCTTCATCAGAGAAAAAGGATAGCTCTTATGCTAAGTCGTCTGCATCTGACACAGATACAAAACGTGCTAAGCAGTATGTCATATATTCTTTGGTTTTCACTAGCTACAAATATTTATGCTGTTTATATGTTGGCAGTGAATACTAAACTGAAATTTTGGTGTTCATTTTGAAATTTGATCTGCTGCATACTTGTTTTGTTGCATATTTATTGCTTCGACACATTTTATCTCTCAAATACTAATAGCTGCTACTGATATCTCTTATAATGAAATTGCTCTTACAATGTTCTGGTCTTGAGAATTTCTGATCTCTTGTAGACCTCACAAGTCACAAGTGTTCCTACCTGCAACTGAGTTGTAACTAGTTGGAATAGATTATAGAGACTATAACCGGTGTTATAAGTTTTTTCTTTCATTCATGCTCTCTCTCTCTCTCTCTCTCTCTCTCTCTCTCTCTCTCTCAAATGTGGTCTCAATTGCATATCCCAATTGCCATGTTATATTACCTGTCAATCTGTCATGTCCTTCTAATTAAATATTGCTACCAAACACAAAAGGTTTTCCTTGAGTTGAAATGAATTCTTTGTCCTAGTCATATGTGCTCTTTTACTAGTAAATCTGCAGATAAGAATAGGTTTGTCAATTCTGGAGACATTTGGTATATTTAAGTGTAGAACCTAAAAAGCTTCTGATGCAGGCAATTTGCTCAACGGTCACGGGTGCGGAAGCTTCAATACATTGCTGAGCTGGAAAGGAATGTACAAGCTTTACAGGCAAGGGTCTGCAAAGCTAAATAGTGATGAATTTAACTTTGTTTTCACATAAAAAGAGTGGATTTTATGGTGTCAAAAAAGAGAGTGGATTTTATACGTAAAAAAGTACCAGTGTTAAATCGCTACATGTTTGTTCAAACAGGCAGAAGGATCTGAAGTTTCAGCCGAGCTTGAATTTCTCAACCAGCAGAATCTTATTCTGAGCATGGAGAACAAAGCCCTGAAGCAACGTTTAGACAATTTAGCCCAGGAACAGATAATTAAATATTGTAAGTTTTCTTTCCTTTAATAGTTAAGAGCTTGACGATTCATTTTTGTTTCTGCATATATTGCTTGGACACCTAAATTGGTGAGCTTAAGTGCGAGAACCTGAAGCAAGAAGAGCATATATTAGATTGGGAATGGGTTCATATTTTAATTTCCATCCTATATAATTCACTGCAAAGTGGATAGAAAAAAGTTTTGAAGCAGAAAGCTTGACTCTGTATTTTTGGTCAAAAGGGTAGGTACATTGATGCTTTTCTAATGAAAAATAGGATTTTGGTTTCGTCTGTCCTGGTTTTTATCAGTTGACCCAATATCTGGGAGACATTGAGAATTTCCTACAGGTCTCAAAAACATCTTTGGGTGAAGATTTTATTTATGATATTTTTCGAGGTTTTGTAACACGAACATGGGTTCTTGATGTTTCTTTTGAAAATGGTTTGGCATAGCAGTAAGCTGTGTTGAAGAAATACTTTCTTGAGTGCTGAAACTATAAATTTCCTATTGGATGCATTGCCTCTTCAAGAGATTCTCTGGTTTATTTTTGCCTTAAAGTTGCATTAGAAAGTGGCTGATGGATTGTGAGGCTGATGTATGCGGATATAGATTGTTACAATGAAATTGTTTTGTATGTTTATCTTTATGTTGTGTGGAAACTAAATATACATAGCTGTTTTCAGTGGAGCAAGAGGTATTGGAGAGAGAAATTGGAAGGCTAAGAGCGTTGTTTCAGCAGCAACAGCAACCACAACAGCCACCTTCTAGCCATCGACGCAGTAGCAGCAGAGACCTGGACTCGCAATTTGCAAACCTGTCCTTGAAACACAAGGATGCCAGTTCTGGCCGTGACCCTGTGAGTGGTTCACTCCGCATTTAGATTGATGATACAGCTGGGGCTGTGCCATGTCCGTCCGTCTTTTGCCTCCTTGGTGGCCAATGCTCTGGGACCATAATTGCCGTTTCCCATGTTTTGCGGGATAAAGCTGAGCCCCTCTAGATGACGGTCTCTCTTTGCCTGTTTTGTGCATTTAAGTTTTATGTGGTTTCCTGCCCCTTCCCATTTCCTTCTGTTAAATTAATATCTTGTGCACCTGGTGGTCATTCCTCGAAAATCATCTTTTCTGGCAGGTGACCCACCGGAGGTGGTAAGCTAAAATGGATCAATATTGTTCCACTCATGTATTCTATTCTCTAGTGATTTGTTCGTTTCACCCTAGTGCAAAATTTCCCACCCGGATTTCGAACTTGCAACGCCTTGTGGTGAGAATATGGTCTCCTGTAAAATGTGTTGAACAAAACCAATGTTTCCTATTCACTTTTGTTGATTATATTCATAAATCGAATAAACTTATGGTTTTTCACATCTCGTATTTCATAGAATTTTTTCCGTGGTGGAAACAAAAGAATGTAGAATCTCGGGAAATGCTTTAGAACAATATTGCTATTACTATTTGCAGCAATGTTATAGAGAAAGCAGCTGAAGAAAGTCTAGCTAGGATTCTGCTTCCACTGTTGGGCAGCTTCGGATACTCGTCCGGAGGAGGCATTACACACTCATCCCCATTGAAGGAGATTCTCCGAGGGAAAGTCCATCCTTCTTGGAAAGTGAACATCCCTGCATCTTTGTGAAACAACATCTCGCTCTGCACGAATCCATCCTTGCCCGCCGTCAGCAGCAAGTCATTGTAGTGCTCCACTCCCCAAAACATCACACTGTCGTCTAATCAAACAGATGCACTGAAGGTAAGTAAGTTTATGTTAATGTACACTTTTACGAACTTCCATTGACTAGTGTTCTTAGAACAATCTTACTGTAAGGACCGTGCTGGTCAAGTGTGCGGTGGTTGAAGCTGAAAACTTGAACCAGGCTCTGCACATTAGGGTGTTGAACCTCCAAGTTCCAGTGAGAGTAGTTCATAGCATAGTTTAGATTTTGGATTGTGATCTTTACCCGCCAATACTCTCTGTAACTTACTTTCACGTGCCAGTGCACCCGAATAGGGCACGAGTGCTGTGTGCACATAACCATAGGTTTTGGTGGATCGTTCGGGTTGCTATGTGGTAGTTGCAGTGCTGGTGGAGTCTCGCCAGGCCTGCACGTGCGCAGTTTGATTCAGAGCTTAAGAAAATGGTATGATCCGAACATAGACGAAGAACGAGATTATATATTTATATACTTTACGCATTTTGTTCGAGGTAGGGCTGTGCAGCCACAGCTACATCTGGTACAAGGAACAATGGTACTACTGTAAAATGCAGTTAAGGAAACACAGCATGTTGGAGTAGATGATGCTCGAAATTGAGTATACATACATGTCACATTCCACGTCCCTACAAGTAAACCATCAATGTCAGCGCATGCCATTTAACATTCACGTAAGAACACGTAGATAGACTTTCCCGACATAGAAACTATGCTTAGACTTACTCAGAGCTTGTGTCCACCGGCGGCCTCCATTGTTGGTGAACCGGCTAGGCGGGTTGACAGCAAAAGGCTGTCCACAAGTGTAACCAGGCAGGCCAAGACTGAAATTTGCGGCTGGTGCACTACTCATATCCACAACTGTCTTGTTCCCAACTCCAACTTTCATCTGAAAAGAGGCACCAATCTGGGAAGGGTCTTGGGTCATGGAAGATAAAGCCCCTCCCTTGCAACAATTTGGAGCCATCTTGTTGTAAGGAGCTCCAGGCAAGAGGTCAACAATCACAGGCTTAGGCTCACAACAATGAGGAAGTGGAGAGGAAAATCTTGAGCAATTACCTTGCATTGTGGTCTCAGCTCCCTTCACCACCAAGATCACCTCCTGGTTTTGCCACTCCCAGCTCAGCTTCCAACCGGGCGGCTCCACGTGCCGGTAGAGCTGGTAGTTGAAGATTGAGACTGTGACCTGTGGAGATTGGGATCAACATGGAAATGGAAGAAAAGTTGAGGACATATATGCTCATTGCATCGGCCTTGTGGAAGTGCATACACTGGCGTAGCCAGACTTGAGGTTCAACATGGGCACAATTTTTGAACTAAGCAATTGGATGGGTCAATTGGGCTTGGGCACGAGGAATTGGACATAACGAAGGTTGGTTAAAGTATATTAGGAGAGATTGGATGTGCCAATTCGAGCATGGGCCTGAGGAATTTGACATAACTGAAGTTGGTTAAATGGTTTTGCAGAGGGTGGGGTGGGACCATGCCTACTACGGCCCACCCTTGACTTCGCCAATGAGTGCATATCATGCAAATATATGCACACAAGTTCAGGAAACAAACAAGACCGAATTCAATAGTTTGACCAAAACATTACCTTATGAGCTGACAAAGCATAACATGGGTTGTAAGATCAAAAGTTTAAACTATTTCAAGACTATTAAGTACATGAGATGTTTTTATAGTTATTTCAAAATAAAAAAAAAACATAGTTTGATATATTAATAAATATGTAACAAGAACTCACTCACATCATAAAGATTATGTTGTGCTTGCAAAATATCCCATTTGATGGTCACATTTCCATTAGGATCCATGGAATCATACCCATCTGCATTACAATCAATATATCCAAAATTAAAGCAAAAACACATACAGTATATATATAATCAAATAACCCAACAGAGACCTGCGAAAAAAAGGTACTTACTTGAAGGTGAGATGGAGAAAAAAATCAAAATCAAGAGGAGACCCAATGATCTTTGATCAATAAACAAAAATGGGTTCATTTGAAAACCCAAGAAAAGTTGAGTCTAGCTCTCCAACTCAAGTCCTCTCTTTGTTTTCTTCTTCTTTAAAGCCTCACAGAAAACATGGTGTTTGGGTCTGTTACAAAGAGACAGCAACGTATCAAACAAATGCAACTTCTATTTCTTTTCACTCTATCATTCTATTTCTAATATAAAGTGAAAAGAGAGAGAGAAATAAATGCTCTCAAAACTCTATTATATATTACTGAAATTTAATACTTTCAACAAAAATGACTCGATCCTGTGGGTATGCTCTCTTTTTTACGTAGAGAGATCTTGAATTCTATTATATTTTGCCGATGTTTTTTAACCGAAGCATTTTGTGCCTCTTCATGATAAATTTTTTGGCCCCACCAGATACAATTTGACGATATATTATTAGATTTTTTGAATTTGAAGGCTATGCTTGTAATTCATGATACATCTCATCGTCTCCGTCGCTCACTCTTATATGAATCAAAACTTCGTACGTTCAGCTCCTCCTATTGTAATGTCTTTTGAGTATTGTTCAAATTTGGAGGGATTTTTTATTTCGGAAATATAGTTATATTAAATATATTTTTATATGTTTAGCAAATTTTTTTTTTATATAATCTAAGTCATGTTATATTTGACTTAGCGTAATCTGAATAATTCTTATCACAATATAGAATTTTATTGTGGATATAAAATAATTGCACATTTATATAAGAACAAAATAGCTGCACTGGTCCCTACTCGTGGAGAGACTCAATTTCTATTGGGTGTAGTGTATTAACTTAAAGAACAATAAAAATGTGGAATTTTTTGAAAATTTTACAGTGTAGAGTGCTATTTTTCGTTGATTCAATTCTAAAAGAAAAAAGAAGAAATCAAACGTTGGATCGTGATCTCTTGAAGTCAAAAAAATAGTGGAACTAAAAAAGGAATCGAAAATTGAAGTGAACAAAAACTTCGACTAACTCATCGTCACCATTAAAAGTCACAAATTTGAATCCAACAGTATCGCTACATGAAATAGTAGCAACAATCGACAACTCTTGAGCACAACCTGCAAAACAAGGCCTCAGACAGAGATTGTCCCCTTGAGCCCCCTCCGACTTTCTCCAAAGTCAAACGTAATAGGTTGTGCTCAAGGGAACAATCTCCATCCGAGGCCTTCTCCGCCTATTTGAAAATCCGGCGAGTCTTGCCTACAAACTCTACTATATTTCATGCACCAACAGCAGGATCCGAAACTAAAATCACCTTTTTATTGTACTCGACACTGCAGCTTCCATAGATCCATTCAGTTCATGATTTACACTATAGCTTCTGTTACAAATCCATGTATTCATGAACAAAAACAGAACTTATTATCAAGAAAAAAAAGTACTTAAACACTCAAAGGCTCTGCTTGTTTCAACACTGTAACAGCTCCAGCTCCAATATCTCCAGCTCCATCTCCATTTTCAGCTCCATTTTCAGGTCCAGCTGGTCCTTTGTTGTGTCTATTATTGTTGAGCCAAACCCTAAAGACCCTTGCTTTGATTCCCAGTTCTGAGCAAAACTTATGAATCTCCTCCTCGTCGCGCCTCTGCAGCTTCCACCCCAATTTCTCTGCAAAATCTCTCATTTTCTTCTTCTGATCGTCGCTCAGCAACGTCCTCTTCCTCCTCTTCCTCCCCCTCCCACCACCATCCCCTTCGCTGCCCGTCTCCGACGACTCCGCCGGAGCGTGAATCGCGCCGGTGGAGTCGTCGCCAGACCATTCTTTGCGGTGGAAGCTGCGGTGGCAGCCGCAGGCGGCGCAGAGGAGAGCCTTGTTCTTGTCGTCGCCGCCGCTCTTCAGAAACTCTCCGCAACCGTCGAATGCGTAGCGGCCGAGACAGGCTGCATGGTTGCGCCGGCACTCCTTGTAGCGGTTCTGGGACGATCTTGCTCGGTTTCCGGGTCGTTCTTGGTCGGATCCTTCCATGGTCGTGACGGAATCAGAGAACGGAGCTGTGTTTGCTTTGGGACAGATTTGAGATAGAATCAGAGAATGGAGGTGTGTATATATAGGGAAAATGCTAAATCCAAAGGGACGCGGGGCAAATATATATTTTATATTTATGTCGTCATATATTGTGATTCGATAAAATTATCAATAAAATAATTAATCCATCATGTTCGATTATTTAATATATCGCTTTATACAGTGTCTAACACATGTAAGATTGCTTAATTGCTATATATGATATTAGTTACGGTTTTGAATTTGCATGAACTGGGTATGGCCCGAGTGAAAAGTTACTTTAAATAAATGTTTTTGTCTCTTAATAGATAGTTTAATGGTCGAGATACACGTTTATCCCATCGTGAGAGATACCTCTGTTGTGTATTAACTTATGGAAAAAAGTTATTTTAGAGGGTGTTTGGATTAGTTTCTCAAAAATAGCTGATAAGCAGGTAGAGCTTATAAGCATTAATGTGC
>JAYMTF010003216.1:0-15808 GCA_036897485.1 Pelargonium nanum | reverse complement strand
AGAACATTACTCAGTTGATATATACATTTGTTCAATGTGTAGAGGCTTTTTACCTTTTGAAAATTCTCTACTGAGCCATTTCCCAATCCCATTTTTGGAAGATAAAAGTTGTAGTAGTCACTGAATATTGCTTCAGAGAGGCGAGGTGCTTGCAAAAATTTCCGATGAAGAGAAGCTGCAAGAGAGAGCAACTTCTCAACATGTTCGAATACGGTGCATAGCCGTTTTAGGTCATCAATAATCTCACTACCGTGAGATAAACGATTTGCTGCAGCACAAAATGAGTTTGTTCATAAAAAAAACACCATAACACAGAAAAGCAAAAACTAGAGCTGGCAAATAGCGTCTCTATACGAACACAACATGAAATAAGCGTGTATGGGATCACTAATTTTGTAATTGTGTCGTGTTTGTGTTGAATCTCAAAAACACACGCACAAATAATTATTCGTGTTGTAACATGCACAGCAGCCCGACATGCAAGATTAAGGGTTGTAATAATAAATAAAAACCTAGCTAGTCTTATTTTTGTATGTTAGCTGCATCGTTTTTTTAAATAGGTTAAATTTGTGATATTTAATTGTGTTGGGCTGTGTCCTGTAGAACATGTTGGTCTTGTCGTGCTAATTGTATCGTATTGTGTCAAGCCAACCCATTTAGTTAAACGTGTTGTGCTGATGTTATGTGTTCATAAATGTGTCATGTTCTTATTTAATTTGAGCACGATCACTAAACGAATCATGCTCGTGTTGACCCATATAGCACATGGTCAACCCTCAACATGAGACGAACATGGCACGCACAAATTGCCAACTCTAATAAAAACAAAAAGGCAAGAGAAGAATATTGGAATACAGGATATACCTTGTAAACTCTTTAATCCAGATGCCAGAGTAACGTAAAGTTGCGTTATTTTGGTTGTCATCTCCTTCAAGCCTCCAAAGCTAGTCTGGTTTAAAGTGTCAGCTGATGCTCTGAATGCAGTACAAACCATTTGCTCGAGCAGTTGATGGGGTTGCAATGTTTCTAGATAATGAAGGATCTGTAAAATTCAAGGTATCAAGAATGTCAAATTATGTCTGTAGGATGTATGGAAAGAATTTCATAGGCATGAAAGTATCTCGCGCAAGCACTGATTGTAACTAAAATGCAAATAAAGTAGACCCATCAAACTAAAAGTTAAAAAGACCAGATGAGTAGATGATCAAAACAAAATTAGGATGCGAGAGGGGGTGGAGACTAGGGTTCAAATGATGATCTTTTTCGTCATTTTTAGGGCTGACAATTTGGGTCATGACCTGCGACTTGACACGAGCACGACATAGTCTATGTGGGTTTGAGTTCAGCTTAATCGTGTTAGTGTCAAACCTGCTTGATTTGCCTAACCCGTTTAATTGAACGGATTGTGTAACCCATTTCATATTTCACCTATTTAAGGATAAAATTTTAATTTTTAAAACATATTGTAACCATATAAATTAAATGGGTCTAATATATTGAGTCAGGTCAATCCTAACCTACTTATTTAGACGAGCCGAGTCGTGTAATTTTAAACACAATCATTTAAATGTGTTGACCGTGTCGTGCCAAACCCACTCATAAATGGGTCGTGTTCGTGTCATGTAACTCAGCCCATTTAATAATTGAGACTTGTTCGGGTTGACCCATTTGACAAAGTACTAGACGTTCAACAACAAGACCACCCCTAGATATTGTAGCAGGTTCGTAGCTATAAACATAGCTAGTTTATTTTCTGGTCCAAAGCAATGCAAGTTTTCAGCACAGCCCTTCAATACGTGGTGTATAATGATCCAAAATGGCATTCCTTTGAGGAAACTCACCTTTTCTCCTTCTCTAATCGGATCTAGAAGTGGCTTTTGCTCAAAAGCTGGCAAAGCCGGTGCATCGTTCCAAATTTCTCGCCATAAGTTTCCACCTTCAGACATTCTTTTAGAAAGCCGGCCTCGAGGAGGCCAACTATCTTTTGGACCCTCCATGGATGATTCGTTCTTGTCACTGTCATCCGCCACCCAATCTCCAGGTGAATGCCATCGAATGAAATCTTCGAAAACAGCATCTGGATTTGCTGCTTTGAATGCTGACATGTCTAGAAAATTTTCAAACTTTGTTAGTAGCATATATATTATGGCATCACAAGGAGGAAGATGAGCATTAGTCAAACTTGAGCGTTTTTGAAAAAACGGAAATGGCAAACTAAATATGCATACGACTATATTTAGAAAAGGCATACAACACATATGCTTCTCAAGTGGAAACGAAAACTATTGCTCAAAGGGTACATGCAGACACGTGAATGTTTGCATAACACGAAAGCTGCTACAGAACACTGGAGTATCAAGTTAACAAAATCGGGATACAGCCAGTGAAATATCTTTTCATAAATTGTTAGCGAGTGAATTAAGAAAGAAAAAAGTTCTTGGGCTATAATGAAAGAATAACATTACCTGATGATAAGATGTCTTTCTCCAACTGAGCAGAAAAGTTCTGCAATAGAATGTACAAATGATCTTCCTCAGTTATCAACAATAAACACATTGATGGTTTAAGAAATTGAAAGATGTATGGTACACACACACACACAAAAGCTAAATGTAGAACATAAAGAGTATATTTAATTTGATTGATATATCCACTGTGACAAGAAACGACTAATAAACTAAAATCACTCAGACTGCTAAAGGGCCAAGAAATTGAAAGGATGGAGAGCCTTTTCTGTTATAAATTCATGTCAATTGAAGAAAGCTATCAAAAGAAGCCTGATGTATATACCACATCAACCTCAACTACATAGAGATAACACTCGTGTTTCTTACTTTTCTACTATGACAACCAGCCTTTAGCTGAATCAGAATAATAGCCTAGTTGGTCTCCAGTTACCTCATTGTCTATAATCACTACCCATACACCAGAGTGAAAATTCTTAGCTTTTTCCAACAGAGTATATGATGAATGTTATAACAAATTCATCTGAAGTGCAAAAATAAATAAGCTATATATTAGAGAATCTTAGCTTACAAATGAATCACCAAAGGCTTCTACAGCTTGTTGCCGTTCTTCATGCATGTCTTCTGTCATAAGTGGTGGTTCCTAAAAAATTGACAAAATGAACTGTTATTTTATTTGAAATTAGTTTGAGAAGAAAATAGTTAAATTTCATATAAGATGTACAGATGGTTTAAAAGACCTTTGTGAATGGAGCATGCATGCGCTTACGTGACTTCAGCAGCATCAAGGACCTAAACTCACCAGCTGAGCCCCTCCTGATACTGTCTGAAGGTTCTGCATCAGTCACCACCTTTGCATCATCAGGCTTAGTACTAAATGATGATGCAGTTGTTCCAGGGCCATGCAAGTCACTTGCCGTCAATGGGCTGCCAGTATGCATGATAAATATTTTAAGTGCGTAATAAATGGATTGTGAAATATATACTAACAAGTATTAGTGGAAATTCATTGCCTAATCTCTATAGACTTGAGCTCTAAATTAGTAAGAACATCTTGCGCTATCATTTAATCCTAGTAGTTAGCCTTGCCAATGAACCCCTAAATAGATCAAGGATTTTGAACTCTTATATCTATGAACCCATTCATAGAGTAACACTATACAAGGTTTTTGATAGAAAAATTCAGCAACTGCATTAAAGGTCAAGTAGCCTCATAATGAAGAAAACAAAGGGAGTTCTCACTTGCTTAGTTCACCTGTCACGTTTCCCGCAAAAAGTTTCATCGTGCATTTGATCAATGGGTAAGTCCTCACTTAGACTATCTTCCTGCATATGTAATCAAGAAACACTTAGTGCCAACAATAAAATGAAAAAAGATAACCCATGATGATAACATAATTTGGTCAAATAGCACAGCACCCCAGAATCAAGACAGCACTGATCAGTGGAATCATTGAAATACATGATGGAAAAGAAACATAGTTTTAGACCTCACTATGAGCAGAAGCGTCATTTAGGCTTCCTACACAATCTTCAAAGTCTTCATTTTGTTCAATCTTATTCTCAATGCATACTGCAAGCTGAATGACAGAAGAGCAAAGTGATCAATCATGGTCATTCTGTTTTTGTGCTATCATAATTAATAACAAACCAGAGGGACCAATAAGGACCTCATACCAGATCAAAATAGATATCTTAAGGCCTTCAAAGTTCAATGCAATCTACCCTGTTACTTTCCATAAACAATCTTTCAATAAACTGAAAGCAAATGAATCAAACTAACCATCTATTTCTAACAAAAAGTACTTGGTTAATTGCTCCAACACTAGAACTTCATAACATACCTATATTGTTAGCAGTAAGAAATAAAAATATTGAGTTGTTTCAGCGTGAGCATATTTTAGCTTATATAATGAGAGAGTCTGCTTAAAAGAGCTTGAAAGAGAAAAATAAAATTAAAAACAGACCCCAAACATTCAACGAATCAAATTCAACCCAGGTCATTTTATATGAAAATTTATGTCAGAAATGCAAATGGACAACTAGCCACTTCATCAATCACATAAAGCTAGAGGCAAGCTCACACCAATCAATTACCATTTGTAGTTTTTGGTTGATCAGACAGGTAGAAAGATCAACTGAGCCATCGGGTGACATTTTAGGCAATGACTGTGACTCTTCCCAGCACCAACGAACTTCCCTGACAAACTCTACCCAGAGCAAAGCAATAGCTGATACAACATAACAAAAACAACAGCAGTCAAAAAGGAGGAAACACTATACTAGTGGATAATTTATAAACCCTTTTCTAAAAAGGAGGGTGAAAGAAAGAAAGAATTCTTCAATGCATACCACGTATATTGCAGTTTCCAAGCCAAAGGGAGTGTAAGCAAAATTGAGCAAAGAGAGATTCAAAGGGAGCGCCTTTTATAGCTCGAGAATTCTTATGCTCACCCTTTGTAAAATCTGGAAGCCGCACCCCTATGCAGTAGTAAAAGGACAGTTAGACTTTGATTTTCATTCTAATATTTCTAAGATATGTAAATTACTTTCACAGTTTTTTTGTGGAGCTTTTACGTTTAAAATAAACTGTGAACAAATGTTTCCCCCATATCAGTCAAACCAAGCATGTAACATGATACTTAAACTAAAAAAGACACAACTAATCAGAAATACCCTCATGAAACAGCTCCTTAAGAATGCGATCCATAACAGTTAGAGGAGGTATAACCATTGAAGATTTCACATGATCAGAACCATGATTTTCAACTGCAAGAAACCAGAATGGATCATGAATCTCAAGCAAACTAAAATTGTTATGCCAATTGATACAATCAAAATCAGTAGAGCTTTTGGATGTAGTTCAAAAAATGGAATATGAAAAATAGTGCTCATAGAATAACTAAAACCTGATACAAAATCTTCCAAAAACTGAGCCTCAAAGGACATATCCAGAGCGTCAACCATAAGTCTCAATTGAGAAGCAAATCCAGTTCTTTTATCTTTGGAATCGTTGCCACTTCTGAAAAATAAAATAAGGATGAAAATACATACTATTTTGAGATGTTTCACATTCTATGCATGAAAAGCAAAATGAATTTACAGGTGCCATAATGCTGCTTATAAAAAAAAGGTGCCATAATGGTCAAAGATGCCATGAGTCAGAATAAAGGTCTTACAAGTTCGGAGAAAGATTTGGAAGTAATATCCACTTCTCAGCTTCATGAGGTGAAGCATTTTCCAATTCAGCCATTTCCAATGAATTTTCAACCATTTTCTCTGACCATGTTGCAATTAATTCAAATCCTGTATACAATAAGTTCGTCAAATGCAAGGAACAAATTAATCTTCCATGGCAGATAGGCTTTAAGAAGAATATATTTTAGGCTTACTCCAACTGAAAACTATAACCCAGAATCTATGAACCGTCACACCACAAAAGGATGACAAAATGAAGGAACAAGAATTTAGGGAAGTAAATATGATAATATAAGAGAATCGTGCATCAGGTTTAGCTTGTAAAAAGAGTTCCCCAAAAGAAAAAATGTGTACTCTAAAGGTCAAACCTACAAGCTTATCCAAGGCATGACGATAAGACTGAAACTAGCAAAAAGAACATCTAGCAGAGATTGAGAAATATGAAAAGGATTAGTTAATCAAAGTGCACCTTTGACTGGATCTTCTGCAGAGTACCACTCATTCCATGGACAGTCATCATCCCATTGTTTTTTGTTAAGGGTTTCACCACCAGGGTTTTCTCCAGATCCTGTTTCAGCATCAGCACCTAGGATATCATACTCATCATCATAGGGAAGGGTTCTGTATGTCAGCTTCATTGAAAAATTGACTTTGAAAAGATGCACTGCAAAGTCCAATGTAGAGTGGGCCTTCAACACAGATGAACATTTATTATAAGTACAAACAGTAAACTATTTATATGTCAATAAAAAAGCCAGCCTTAACAATCCTCTATGAAATGAAAATGCCCATGCAAAACTATTTTAATCTCTATTGAGAGCATTAAATCAATACAACGCTTAATACTTAAATTGCAATTAACAAAACAAACTTGCCCATGTAGCTAAAATTAATGATGTTTTATAATTCAAAAGAGACTTAATGCAAAAATTATACGAGCAAAGAAATATCAATAGCAAATAGTATAGTATGAATAAACTCCTATAGAACAAATGAGTAAGAAAACTTACATAACAAGTGAATATAAAATGATTCTGTGCGTACTATGGAAAGGAACTTACAAACTTGGAGACGAACAACTCATATAACCCTTCCAAATGCATCAATTTTACAGGAACTTGGCTACCAATACGATCTGCCTCAAACCTTCTTGTGAAAATCGTCCCCATATCTTGGATACCAATATAAGCTTTCCGAGAAGGATCATGTACTGGAACAAATGCTGGCCACAAGCTGCAATGAAAAAAGTGTATATGAGATCATAATTTACTTTAACTTGCTCAAACAGCAATACATATTGCCAGAGGTTGAGCATTATGAGCTAGAAAAAGTTTAAACTCAAAACCTACCAAGAACAATTCGATAAAGCAATTGCAACAGCACTTAAGAGTTTGCTAGCCTCAGGTGCATCAAGAACAACACCACTGGCACTTTGAGGAGCAATCACCTGGTAAGATTTGTACAATGAGTTTGAAGATAGCGCAGATACTAGTGGTATACAAAGTACATGATGCTTATCAAAACATACCAAAAATTCCTTTACGCCAAAACATAACTGCAAATCATGGGAATTGCAATTCCAGTATGCAACTTTTCCTGCACGAACCAGAATTCAATATAAAAATACATGAATAAAATAAACCATAATAGTTTGTGTTACTAAGAGAACTATCAGGCAGAAAAGATCCCAAGTACCATCATTGCCGGCTTCAAAGTAGTACTCCATACAATAGCTTTTCATAGCATAATTCAACTCAGATTTGACCTTGTATAACTTCTGAGAAAAACCCAAGTGAACTGCATCTTTTTTCTACAAGCAAATAATAGAGAAGTGTTGTGTTGAGGTGGACCAAAATATAAAATTCAAAGGATAAGATACAATTGCAAACCGCTTCTGATGAGCATGTTTGGTAACACTACTCAAAAGCTAGAAGTAGCTGACAAATCAAACGAGAAGATGCCACATAAGAAAAATGACATGTAGGAAAAGCAAGCATATTGTTTGCTTCTAACTTGCTTTTAAGTGACTTTTGTAATGATGAGTAGCATTCCATGAAGTAAGAATTTCTTATTTCTATAGACCCCAAAAGGAGAGTAGAGAAACAAAATATTCTCCTTCCAAATTTATCTCCGCTTTCAAAAATTATAATAAATATATGCTTTTTGACACAAGGATTTTTACTTTTAACTTTTGAGTAGTGTTACCAAACAACCTCTAACAGGGTAACTAAACACAAGGCAATGAGATATAAGTTACAATTTGCATCAGAAGGACATAGCTGAGGTCTACCAATTGTGCATATTCATTCAGATTTCAAACAACAACATATACAAGTATAATAACAAGTTTTCCTAAAGATGCATACCAACAGATTCTTTGGACCATCAGCCAGCCATAGCCGACAAACTGATTCTATTTCAGAAATAAACCTATAACAGCAGCAAAAAAAATAAAAATTATAATCAGACACTTCACAGTTCAGTTTTTTGTAGTAAATTCAAGAATCATAACAATGAAAAAAAATACGAATGCCTCCATTTTAGTACCTTTCCCATGAGGATGCAAGTGTGAAATCATCAAACCGTTCAAGCTGCAATGTGGACAAATTCAAGTCAATTTTAAACAAAAATTAACACTAAACAGTTTATTCACAGTCATGCATCATATAAATAAACCGGTATGTACCAAATCTGCCTTACAATTTCAATTTCCGTGATTCAATCCAAATAATTAATTACAAATAAATTTATCTGAATCAAAATATAATGATAAAAACGTAAGAAAGTACCTCGTCTTCTCGAGCTACTTCATCTTCTGCATCGATTTCCATCTTACTGGTGGACGCCATGGAAACCAGCAAGAGCTCGGAATCGGCGATCCACCGATTTTGAAACTTTAAATTGCTACTTGCGATTCGACTGATAAACAATAAATATATGAATTCTTCACAAATTGACGAAGAAAATACAAAGGTTTGATCCTCAATTCGTACGCATGAGATCAAGATCTGTTTTAGGGTTTGGAGTAAATTGAATTTAACCGTTTTTATTTTCTTCTCGTTGTTTTGAAAAGGAGGGAACGAAACTGCTCCAGCATCTTCAGCTTACCGATGTAGGAGTCTTTTTCATTTCTTTCTTTATTATTTAAAAAGAAATCCAAGCAAGGCATGGCCCTTTAGGTCATGGGTTCGAGTCTCGTGAGTCGTGATTTCATATTTTTACTAAAGTAGGTTGGGCTAATCGGTTTATGTGTTTTGGATTCTCTTAAAGATCTCGGTTTCGAGTCTCTCCACATGCAGTATGGGATGAGTTATTTGAGTTTAAAGAATGGGCTACCCTGTTTCATTCAATTGATTAAAAAAAAAAAAACAAGTTATGGGCATCAAATTGGATGAGAAGGGCCCACACATGAACCGGATGGACCTTAAGTGCCCAACATTTTCTCCCGAATCAACGGCCTGGATCTCTCCGCGACCATTGGATTTTTATATTGTGGGTCACATGGAATACCTGCATCTTAGTGGGCCCAGACAACCCTCAGATCCTACAGGCCCAATCAACTAACCAACTAGCTTCTCCAACGACAAAAAACGAAAAAAAAAAAAAAAAAAAAAAACTCATCCACTATGGTATGACCAAGGATGGTCCGCAGTAGTAATTGTTGTTCGGGTTCGGATTGAAAATGATCGGCTTGCACTCAAGCCAATGAGCTCAAGTTCGGGTTTTACCTACAAAATGTGTGTGAGTTTACGAGACATTGTTCGATCTAATTCTCAATTTTTAAGGAGTACTCAACACAAATCCAACCTTCCTGGGAGTGGATTTATTTAATGTTTGAACTCTAACTCATGAAACAAAACCGATTTACGTTTTTAAAGGTTTTAGAAAGAGATCTGGTTAATTTCAGGTAGTAGGTCGAGCCAAATTTTATTTATAGACATAAAATGTGTTAATTCGTTGGATTTTGTTTGTCCCCTGAAACCTTAAATGTCCGGTCTACTCACACTTTAAAAAAAGAGTCTGATCGAACTAAAGTGCTGATCGCTCAAACCTTAAAAGAGGTGCAAGTTCAAATAAAATGTGTTAATTCGTGTGGATTTTATCTGATTCGATCAAACTAAAGTCGGATCCCAATTCAAGTAGGTGCAAGTTCGGATTCAAATTGTTCGGTCCAATCACACTTTTAAAAAACAACTCACTTCACATCATCATCATCATCAAGGCCTCAAAGGAGTTTGATGGACTAACCGTTGATTCTGGAGATCAGCATACCACACATCACAATCAGCGGTCCCCACCGGTCGTCTCCGGATCCGACAGCTCTACTGCATCAACTTCAAGGTGCGCGCCACACCCAATCACACCCCTATATTTATTACACTCATCAGAAACACACACACTCTAACAAACCATTGCTCTTCACATTTTTTTCTCTATCGTCACAGAGAAAATGCGAAGACTCACAGACCAATCTCCATAGCCATTTCTCGTGAAAGCTTCAGCTTCAGCTCCGGTGGATTGTACGGTCAAGTCTGGTCAAGCTCAAGCCGCGTTTTCGGCGAATCGAGCCATGGCTGCGGCGCTGGAGTGCTGGTCGAGCCGAGCCAGCACGGACGAGGATTTGGTCGAGCAAGTGCTGATGCGAACGCAGGACAGATCGGAGGGATCGGTGCCGGAGGGCTCGTCAGGTCCCGGCGGGACGAAGGAGTCGTCGGCGATGCAGAAGAGGTTGCAGAAGCTGAGCCGGAACGTGTCGGAGGCAATCGCTTCGCTCAAAAACTCGCTGAATCTGGACTCGGCACGTGACCCGCCGCCGCAGAAGGCGGAGAGCTGTAGGAAGGTTGTGTGGGCGAGTGTTGTGCGGAACCTGACGCAGCTCTATCCTGGAAGTCAGCTTCCGGAGAAGCTCGTGTCCAATATTCGCAAGCATTACGATTCTTTGCCGATCAGGTTTGGAGTTCCGTTGAATTTAGGTTTGTTCATGTTTGGTTGCTGAGAAAATGGAGGATAATTGTAAAAGGAAAAAGTGATTTCAAATTTTTTTCCGTTCTGTTTTGGATCATATTCCTGATTGAAAATAAAACAAAGTACCTATTTAGGCAAGTGATCTTAGTCTAGGGGAGTGCTAGATTCCGTTTGTTTGGTCATTTAACGCATGCTTTTTCTATATATATATATATATAAAATTATCTTCAGTATCATGTTACAGAGTGTTTTGTTTATTTATAATTGACCATTTTTTGTTGCATAAATTTTATTTGTGTTTGGTGTTGATTTGAACAGCTATGCACAGGCAGGATTTGAAATGAAAGATGTGTTTCTTCACATAAAGTTAATAGAGCAGGCATTGGTGGACGAACATCCTGCGATTTTGATACAGGAAGTCTCTGATGACGAGGTTCAGGGGTCAGTATTCAAGCTCACATTTGCTAGCAATTCTTCCATTTCGTGGCCAGCAATGTCTGGTGCACTAGATAGTGCTTCCATTTGCTGCAAGAAGATTCAGATCTTCGAGAAGAAGGGGTTTACTCTTGGGATTGTTCTTCTTCTGGTTCAAGCTGGGCAAGAGAAATCTTTCAAGTCCCGGATTGAGAATGCTTTGAAAATGGCTGTAAAGAAGCCTAAAGCCAACACAGTGAAGCTCTCATTTGGGTTATGTGGGTGTCAAGAAGAGAACACTAAGGGCAGGGAACTTGTAGAGATTGAAGAGGATGGTGGTGAACAAAATTACAGAAATGGGATTGAGAATTCCAATGGAAAGGTTCAGCTTTCGATGCCACTACCCACTTCGTCATTTGTAGCATCTGTTGATGAATGGCAGACAATTCAATCTGGTGGGGCTGAGATCGGAAAATGGCTGTTGAGCTCCGATTATCTCGAGTTCACCGATCAGATTGGGCCTAACTCTTTTAAGGGAATTTATAAGGGCAAAAGGGTTGGAATTGAGAAGCTCAAAGGGTGTGATAAAGGTAATTCTTATGAGTTTGAGCTTCGAAAAGATCTTTTGGAACTGATGACTTGTGGACATAGAAATATTCTTCAGTTTATTGGTGTTTGTGTGGAGGAAAATCATGGATTGTGTGTGGTGTCAAAGTTGATGGAAGGTGGATCTGTTTATGATTTAATGTTAAAAAACAAGAAGCTGCAGACCAAGGAGATAACAAGGATTGCCGGTGATGTAGCAGAGGGGATCAAGTTCATGAATGATCATGGTGTAGCATACAGAGACCTCAACACACAGAGAATCTTGTTGGATCGGCATGGAAATGCTTGCTTGGGAGACATGGGCGTTGTCACTGCTTGCAAGACTGTTGGTGAGGCAATGGAATACGAAACTGATGGTTATCGGTGGCTAGCGCCCGAGGTTAGTTTCCTCTTCCCCTTGTTATGTTTTGCACAGTTACAAACCAATCGACTAATTACCAAATTTGCGCATTGCATGATGTATGTAACTGATATGTTCCACGGTGTAGCTACTGTACAAACACTTAAATTTAATTGCATCACTAAATGGTATGGTGTAATGATAAATGTCGGATCTTGACGTGACTAAAATAGCTGACAAATTGGTGGCATCTAGGATTACTAATTGAATATGAAACTGTTCTATTTATTATCAGTGGATGTTAATTTGTTGTGCCTCACATTTCCTTGAATTATAATTATATCTCTGCATTTATTTTGAGTTAATAAAATCGTTTTTATATGATAAAAACTCTGCTCATAAGTTTAGCTGTATTTGGACTGTGGTTGAGCAGAAATGTCTCAAGGGGATGATTGGTAATCTTTCAATTTGCAACAGGTGGATGCTACATTGAATAATTTAAATGAACTTAAGTATGTTATCAGTCATTATTTATCATTTATTCGTTTAATGCTGAGAAGTGCAAGTATCACATTAAAACATTTGCACAGTGTATCTTAGTTGCTTAATCATTATCACTGCAATTTGTATGATACAGAAGGACATCACTGTGATTCAATGCATGTAGCTAAAGTTCTCAAAATTACCCTAATCATTCTAAAATATGGAAATTAGCAATTTATGTTCTATTCCTTCGAGGACATCATTTGGGTTCAGTGAATGTAATTACAATTTCATGATTAGCCTACCTTCTCAAAAGAGCCTTTATGCCACTTGTCTCAACATTATTGTTTGAGCATGCCTAACATGCCTTCATTATCGTTTTTGCTTTACACTCAAAAAACAATGTTTTCTCTATTATTATCGAATTAATTATTGTTTATCTTTATCTTAGCACTACCATTTTCTCTATTCTATAAATCAGCATGTTGCAACTTTTGTATTGGTGTCACTTTCAGAAATATTGGTTTAGTTTGTGCTACATGATGAATGCTAACTTTTGGCATGATGTAATATATATGTTGGGACCACAGTTCTTCCTAGGATCTTTAGTTGCTTCATATTTACATTAAGCGGTAAATACCCACAGTTAAATGAATGGAAGTTTTTTTTTCTTTGAAAAGAATTTAAGTTCACTTATATTGTCAACACTAAAGATGTTATTTCTTTTGGGGTCGGTAACAGATCATTGCAGGTGATCCAGAGAGTGTTACCGAGACCTGGATGAGTAATGTATATAGTTTTGGGATGGTATTGTGGGAGATGGTGACTGGCGAAGCAGCCTATGCTGCATTTTCACCTGTGCAGGCAGCAGTCGGGATAGCTGCTTGTGGCCTTAGACCCGAGATCCCCAAAGACTGCCCACAGATACTGAAATCTCTGATGACCAAGTGCTGGAATAATTGTCCTTCAAAACGCCCCCAATTATCGGAAATTATATCGGTATTTCTGCGGCCCAATAACAGCAGCAGCAATAGGTAACATCCTTTCATATTTAACCAACATAATACTATGATACTTGAATTATGCGTAGAAAACAGCCCCTTGTTTCATTTCTATCTGGGAAAAGCCTATATATCAGAAATGATGATACAAGTTGTCTTTCTTCTACATTCATGTCTTTAATATGATACACTGAGAAAAGAGAATCAAATTCTCGTGTCTTTATTTATCGTGTGGTGTCAAAAGATTTTTGTTTTGGCTCCTATCAGTATAGATACGAGTAAAGTAACTAGGCATTTCATATTTGTTGCAGAACTGTAGGATAGTTAGGTTGGATAAAGGGGAATAGGGAAAAAGGCGAAAACAAGGGTAATTATGTGTCCTCTGATGGACCCACCTTCAAGTATCTTTCTTGTTTATGTCGCGGCCACGAGAGCCCAACAGAGGGTCTCTCCTGTTTTTATGCCATGGGTTGTGACAGCACTCGTGAAGATCAGTTTACAATTTCTATGGACCATTTCTTGAGGGACCACATTTTAAAGATAACACAGGCTTGAAAATTGTGGTTATGTTAATCTTTCTTCTATGATTGGGGTTTTGATTGGGTCAGAGCTGTTGTGATTGATGGTAATGTTACCGCATGGCATTTCCTTAGAGCTTATACGAGGAATCAGTGTTTGATGTGTTAGTTTTGGAGGGGTTAGGGTTCATGTAGGACCTCGGTGATTGCGTCGAAGATTGTCATTTTCCTTAGCATTTGGTGTTTGTGGGGTGGAATTTTAAGTGGGATGTGATGGTTAGGATCTGTTGATGATTGTAAGTACAACGATAAAAATAATGTTAGAGCAGAATTTTTCAAGTTTGGGTTGGAAAGTGTATCCTGAACCCGGCCAAAAGAGGGCGGGTTTTGGGTTCTACGGGTACAGTGTGCGGATTTGCCTGACTCTAATTTAAAATTGATTAGGTCAATTTTATGCTACCTGTAATTGCCAATATGCGGATAAAGTTTTGGATGCCTGCGAATTTGTGTTTAAATCGTCAATTCTGCTCTCAACTGAAGTTGACAATTTGAGTTTTTAAAAATACCAAACCTGATGCCGAACCGAATGAGGTGTGGGTTGGGTCAAGTACTTCCCATTGAAAAATGTGAGGGTGAATATGGGTCTACTTGGTTAAAAAATTAATCGGATATACTTTATGCAATTTGAATCTACAAAAACGTGGTTCAAATTTCATGTGCCCATAGGTAGGCATGACAATGTGTTGCATGCCTATATCGGGTCGGGACAAAAACTCACGCGTTCTTGTTTGACAACTTTTCATTTGGGCCTAGCCTATCTTGCTAAGTGGAGAGTCACATTAGAACTAATGAAAAATAACATGATGAGAACACGTACATTTCTTGGTCAAACCTGTTTAGCCTAGCGACCGATATTGCCATGTATACCAGTAGGTTCGGAATCAAATTGTCTACTATACCCTCAAGTCTCAACAACTACATAGAGATAACAAATAAAGTTTTGGGCTCAAACTCAAGTTGAAAACTCTCAACCCGAAACTGGCCCACAAGAAGTGCGAGTTTCAAGCCACAAGTTTTGCACGTTGGTCGTGTGGGTTTGTCAGAGTTTACCCAATCTCTAATAGTTTTATAACAAACTTGACTCGATCCGAAAAAAAAAATGCATAATGAGTTTCGGGTTCAAATCGCCAATTCTACTACTACGTGACTTTCAAAATAGTTAAGAGTATCGTTCACTGTTCTTCTAAAAAAAAGTTACTTTTCACGTGTCTTGGTAAGAACTTCTGTACCTATTGCTCATCAGACCAAACAAAGTGCATTTTGATGAAATATTTCTAGAAATAAAAATAGTTTTGTGGGTTCATGAGATACAATGTTAATTAATGTTATCATAATGAACCAATGGTTCAAAACCAATTGGATCTGGACAGACAAAATTAATGAGTCACCCACTACTTGTACTATTTATATGGATGTGTTTTGCTTTATTTCCTGGTTTCTTATTTTTATGCCATGTGGTCCCCATTACACCAATACTGTTAAAAAGGAGCTAAAGAAAGAATAAATTATCTGAAAATGGATGGTAGATAAATTTATTATTGTCCTCCAATTCAATGTTCATATTATATTAGCTTTTGAAGAGAAAAAAAAAAATGGCCAGAGATATTAATTCCAGTCTCTAGAGGTGTTGGATTTGTCCGCGATTTGATTTATTCGGATCAGATTTCAACATACGTGCATAACCATTTGTAGAGCTGATAATTTGGGTCATAGCACGCGGCACGACACGAACACGCACGAAATAAACGTGTTTGAGTT
>JAYMTF010003215.1:0-15809 GCA_036897485.1 Pelargonium nanum | reverse complement strand
TGGATGTAACTTGCATTTTGATTATGAATTAATAATATTGGTATTTCCTTTAAAAAAAAAAATAGTGTATAAATTCCAACCCGATTTAAAAACGGTTTGGATTGAATCAGATCGGTTATTTTTTGGTTAGATTGTAGTATAAAAATGTTTTGATTTTGGTGGACTTGTCCAAGCCAATTCAACCGGCCGGTCTTTTTATACTATAAACCTAATTTGACCTAAAATATGGTCGTATCAAATTGGTTTTTGGGTCGGATTTGATGAATGGATGCCTGCGGATTCATATTTAAATTTTCAATTGCCTCTAGTGTTATTTGTGAACTGAGTTATTGCAGTTAAAGATCTTTTCAAATATAAATTTGAATTTTAACACTAAATAGTTCAATAGTGCTTTCGAATAAATAGCAATATATGTATATTTAGAGAGTAAGGAGTATCAAACATACTTTTAGTGGTTGAAAATCAGTTCAGAGACAAGCAAATTGATTTTGGATGGATCTTTCGCCCACAAATCCATTGAGACATATATTTGTTAATTTACGACGTGATTCCTCGTCACTGTTTAACTAAGTACCGACTAACGACATATAGATACATATACATATGTTAATAACTAACTTGTACGCATTTTAAAAAAAAAATGGAACTCAATGTATGAGAGATTTGGTTAATTTGTGAATACTAAATCTTACAATTTGAGCTCAAATCATAAGTTATTTGAACTTTGAGTCGTATTGTTTGTGAATTCTACTCAACCTAACCAGATTTGATAAACTTTTTAACATGATCGATTTAGGTAACACGTGTTACTATTTCACTCATTGACCTAAAGAAACATGACTCTCGCCAAACTCATACCGCTTACATGTTAGGTTAGGTTTGAATTTTCTTAAACTAAACTCGACCCAATATTTGGATTATCAACTTTATTTATGACCATTTATAGAAATAAGCCATATAAACGTCTAAATCATGCTAATACTGAAAATTTGCAATTTATGATTATGGGACTAATAATTTGATGGGGAAATTATGTGAAATTTTATGTTGAAAATCTCTCCTATCATTAATTAGTCAATGCTTGAAATGACAATTGACTTGCCTTTAAGGTGATTGCATCAATTTTAGCAGTGTTTCATTATATGTGTTCATTCACTGCCATCTTGTTTTGTTGATCTAATTTATTTCAAAAATTAATACCCCTTAAATATTCTATCAATTTTAAAATTATGGTTGCGCATTTAATATTGTTGTCTCACAATTTCGAGTAACATTAGTCTTTTACTTACGTGTAAGGTAAGTTATACACAATCATCTAAATATAATTAAATTGTTAGCAATGATGCGTAGAAAACCATATTAACAAAATTGGACCAATTATCATGTGACACGTGTCTTTTTAATTAGTAATTTGTTCCACCAGACAATTTGGGTTTACAACAAAGACGAGACATGTGAGAAGATTGGGCCAAGGCTGGGTATTAAAAAACTCATATCAAAATAGGTGTATCAATTACAATATAACTCTAAAATATATGGGTTAAACGGTTCTAGTCCCTATGATCTTTCACCAATTTTGGAATTGGTCCTAAATTAGTGTTTTTATTACTCGTAGTCTTTGGACTTTTCAATTTTTAGAAAAAACTCCAACTTATATGATGTAGCCGATTGGCCACCTCCACGTCAGCTACTCCCTGCTACGTCGACGTTACATGTCAGCTACACCTGCCACGTCGATGTTACACGTCAGCTAGCAAGTGAAACGACGACGATACAATGACATATACGCAACCTCCATGTTCCTCTCTCCCTTATAATCACCTCGAGTTTATGCGACCGCCGATTTGCATACGCTAAAAATACCTTAACTTGCTATCATAACAATAACTCGTTGTTTTAAAGAGAAAGACCACAATTTGTTATATGCAAACCCGATAGACTGCTGCCGCTCTGAAAATCAAGAGCAGCCGTATATGTAAAAAAAATGTAATCGATTCTCAAAATCGACAAAAAAAGAAGAGAAAGCAACCGTAGAAAAATAAAATTATGCATGAATTACCAACAATATCCTTATAATAATCGATTTAATCTCTTCAAATGTTTTGGCATTGCCTATAAAAAAAAAATTAATATTAGTTGAATTTATTATGTACCTATAATAATACAATAAAATATAAATTATAATTAATTCCTATTTAATTTATTAAGAAGAAAAAAACAATTCATTTACCCCAGTATCAAATTATTTTTGTATTTTGTAAAAATATAGAAATGGAGTATAGTATGGACATTTTAGGCAGTGTCTGTCTTAATAGAAGTATAATTACCCTAAAATAGCGGGAGCATATAGAGAATATCCAAAATAAACCCCAAAAAGCCCACTCGTGCCTCACTCTCTCCACCTATCAACTGTCCGTCTCATCCGCGGCGGCGCCCCCTCCTCCTCCTCCCCCCGACGATGCCGGTCCTCTCTCCTCTCCTCCAGCAATGCCTCTCCACGCCCATGCCCTCGCTCGCCGTCGTCTGGTCTTCTTCTTCGTCTCTTCGCCCCAAATCCACCAAAGTCTATTGCTCCTCCTCCTCCTCCGCCTCCTCGCAGTCTCAGGTGGCTGTCCTCAATGGCAACCCGGAGAGGAGAGTCGTTGAGAGGAATGAGATTCGTTTGGGCTTGCCTAGCAAAGGACGTATGGCCAACGACACTCTCGATCTCCTCAAGGTAAATTTTCCGTTTGGTTTTCTCAGAAAATGCCGGGAATATGTTGAATCTCTGCATCTGTGGGATTGAATTAGGGTTTTTGAGTGACGTGCGTGAGTCAGGGTTTTTTGAATTTTCTTTACTGGATCTTTGAAGTTCTGAATTTGGATGTTACAGAGTTAATGTTAAAATTGCTTGTGGTTTTTAGAAGTTTTGTGACTTCAGTGTGACAAAGTTGTGATTTTTGTTTGCTTAACCATAATTTAATAGAGGAAAAAGAATATCGGCCAAAGAGTTATGGGCTGAGTATCAGCCTGGCCAATCAGAAAATGACACCTTTTCTTTTGTGTCTTGGCTGAGTATTGCTCTCAATCTAATATTGTAAAACTGAAAGTTGAGATTTTGAGGTACCAAGTTTGTTTGCCATTAATTCCTCTATGTGGATTGTCACATGCAGACACATGCATGATTATGTATATTAGTTGTCATTTGTCAATGAGTTCTCTCGTTGTATAGATTTTGACTTTGTTTTTCTTTGGTTTTGTTATATTTGGCAAAGGATTGTCAACTCTCAGTGAGGCAGGTCAATCCACGACAGTATGTTGCAGAGATTCCACAGGTGCGTGATTTTAGTTTCTTGTTTATGTGAAACATGTATGTAGCTTCTTACAAAAGGCTAGACAACTGCCTTGCGTGTACAACCCTTACACCTTTGTCAATGCACTGTGTTTGTAACTCTTTAAGCTACCTTGAATACTCTGTTTGTTAAAATTTTATTTTTGCAGCTCTCCAACTTGGAAGTCTGGTTTCAGAGGCCGAAAGACATTGTGCGGAAATTGTTATCTGGAGATCTAGATCTTGGTATTGTGGGTTTAGATACAGTCTCTGAATATGGACAGGTAAGCTTTTCTTTTGGGCGAAGCATCTGCATAGGTCTATACTGGAATTCTCATTGGATGTTTCATGCTAGTTGGGCCATTTGAGTTACTGTTCACATATTTAACCAAGGCATTTTTTCCCTACGAATCCTGAGTCAAATATCCTTCCTCTGAGTCTCTGACGTGTTTATTTCCATTCTCTGCTACCCACTTAAGTACTGCTTGTCTGTAGCCTATATATGTTATATATTCTTTATGTTTATATCTACTTCTTTCACTTTTTTAGTTCAGTTTCAAGTATACCTGAGCACTATCCACTGTGTGGTAATAAGCTTGCAGAACCATGCCTTATCTCCTTTGCTAAGACTGATAAAAACGAAGCTTGAGTGTGTCTTAAACGAGATATTTTATTGAAAAACTGTGCTTTGCATATGATTTCATTATAGTTTTTTAATCCATGCTTCCCTTCGCTTGAAGAAAAAAAATAAATATTAAACCTGAAATTATTGATATCTCTTAAATTCTTTAATTGAAAAGTTTCAAGAGTAGACACGAGTGATTTGTGACAAAGTTAGACTGGAATTCACAAATGAAGATTTTGACAAAGATTGTTGACTATGAAACTCCACATAAATACTATTTTTTTGATATCTCAGTTTGATGAAGTAAACATTGATCTCCTTGGAAACGGCAGGACTTGAACACAAGTACAATATGATGCATTTATTGTTTAATATCTTAAATGATTCTTGGACTCTTGAAATATTCTAGAATTTCCTTAAAGAACTGGAATATGAATTTGTTTGTTGCACAACCACTAGAACCTTTGCATTGCCTTTTCCCCTCCATTACAGATATAAAAGTGATTGGAATTACTTTTGCCAGGGCGATGAAGATCTTATCCTTGTTCATGATGCTCTTGAGTATGGAGATTGCCGTTTATCATTTGCGGTAAGTTGTTTTTATCTTCTACACACAGCTAACTGTAACAAGTTGATCTTCTCATAGTTTTCATTGTTAACTGTCGAATGGTTTCTTTCTTCTCACAGATACCTAAATATGGGATTTTTGAGAATATAAATTCGATGAAGGAGCTTGCTCAAATGCCTCAGTGGACAGCTGAGAAACCGCTCCGAGTTGCAACTGGTTTCACTTATGTATAAAATGTTTTTTTAGTTTTTTTCTCCCCCACTTTTTACCTGCATACAGTTATTGGCTTTTAGTTTTGGGTAGAGGGTTCAACTTGGATCTTGTTTTGTTGTCTTTCTGCACAGCTGGGTCCTAAATTTGTGAAAGAAAATGGGTTGGAGCATGTGACCTTTTCAACTGCTGATGGGGCACTGGAAGCAGCTCCTGCGGTGAGATTTAGTTATTTATTTCCACATTGTAATTGAGTTGAGTTCCTTTATGGTATGGTTGTGTTAGTTCATTAGTATTTGGCACAATGCGTAATGTGGCCTAGGAAAAAAAAAAACCTTCGCATTTTCTTGAGAGTTGAATATCAATGAGTTTTAACTATTCTGATCCACATTAACCACAGTGAATAATCTATAAGTGCAAGCTTATTAAATATCAATGTTGCTACCATTTGATTTCGTTGCAATGCTCTTTTTACTCCTTATTCTTTCTTTTGTAATTGGTCGTTGCTAGTTGCTTTTATTGGTTTTGTCCTGAAATCTTTTTGTTGATTGGGGGGATTAAATTGCATTATTTGTATATATACTAGTTAGTGCGATGACTAGGGACAAGCTCTTACCATAGTATTGCCTCAGTACAAACAGCATTTTATCAAAGGAGAAAGATAAATTATATTTACCCTGAGTAGGAGTTCTTTTCTGTTGTAGCACAATTATGCACGGTTGTCAGAAAGTTCATTTTTTAGCTGAGAGTGAAACAAATATCTTATATGTTACAACATTATTATGTCGCGTCCCAATCTTTGTATATTTTTAGGTTGAAGGCCTTTTTTTAATAATAAATAACAGTATTATTTATCTATGGCAAAAAATTCATTATGCTATCATCACGTGGGATTTATATTCTTCTTCTTTTTTTTCTTTCTTTCCGACTTAGATGGGAATAGCTGATGCTATTTTGGACCTTGTGAGTAGTGGAACGACATTGAGAGAAAACAACTTGAAAGAAATTGAGGGTGGAACTGTCTTGCAAAGCCAGGTAAGTTAAGTACTGACCTATATACAGGTTATTTATGCTGCCGCTTTTACATTTTGCCTTCACTTCACCGTATCTTGCCTTACGTTGAAGATTGGATGTTCTTCAGGCTTGTGTTGTTGCAAGTAGAAAATCATTGATACAACGAAAAGGTGTACTGGACATAACTCATGAGATGCTTGAAAGACTGGAAGCACATCTGAGGGCAGTTGGTCAATTTACGGTGTGCATCTATTGTTTCGTATGGTTTTTTTGTTTTGTTTATTATTTTAGTTTCTGTTGGCTCACGCATTCATGACAGGTAACTGCAAATATGAGAGGTAGTAGTGCAGAGGAAGTGGCTGAACGAGTGCTGAGCCAGACATCATTGTCGGGGTTGCAGGTGAGATTTTGTAGAAAGGCTAATTGCTCTCCATCTCTCCTATCCCATCCCAATCATAATCTTTTGGATCAAGTAACACTATTAGTATCACATTTACGCATAATAATTTCTTGATTCTCTCTTCATTTTCATGTCTCAGGGGCCAACCATAAGTCCAGTCTTCTGCAAACGAGATGGGAAGGTAACAGCTGATTACTATGCCATAGTCATATGTGTGCCTAAAAAAGCACTGTACAAATCTGTCCAACAGCTGCGAGCGGTGAGTTATAAGTTATAACCAACTATAATTATATATATGCAATTGTCGTATAAGACTTGTTTGCGCTGTTGACCCATATATGTTTGTTCTTTAAACCATTTGATGCAGATTGGAGGCAGCGGGGTTCTAATATCTCCACTGACCTACATTTTTGACGAGGAAACTCCAAGATGGCGCGAGCTTCTTTCAAAACTAGGGCTCTAGTTTTCTGTCAAAGACTTGGGGGCAGTTTATTGCATCTCCATGGGAGAGTAAATGCTTGAGCACATGAAAAATCATGATAAGAAACATGGCAGAGAATCTACAAGGAGTTGCTTAAGCATAGCGAATTAGGCCATGACTATTTTTTTTCTTCTATTTTTGTTATGCTTATTTGCTCTTCTTTTTTCGTTTTGCTTGTGTGAAAATTTCATGTCAAGCTAGCTTATTTTGTATGACATTTGCTATCGAGTGGCCGGCTTCACTCGCCCATGTAATTCAGAACCGTTGTAATGTGTGAATTTCTTGTGTAAAAGCATTGAAAAATTTAAAACCATTGGAAGTTCACCATATAATTTGAATATCCTATAACATATGATTATTTGCAGAATCTATAGAAGCCTAGCATCTTGAAACTACCATAGTAGCATGGAGTGTATTATAGAAGTTGAACGGCTGTAATGGCGGGGTTTTTCTCGCGCAATTTCTGACTAACAGCTACTCGAACAGTCATAACTTCTGCAGCTGGACCCGATATTCGGATTTTCACTATTGTCTCCTCAATTTTTACAAGTTCAAGAGATCCTCCTGCAGCTCCAACAAGGTAAGGCCTCATTTCTTCAAGCACCTGAGGTTTATGAGAACAGATGTAATGAGCTAACAATCTTTAAATCATCAAAAGATTTTAGAGTTGAATGAGTTCATATCTCTTCAGATGCAAACACATTTTCAAGAGAGGAGACTTTAAAGTCAGAGTGACTTTAATGAAAAACCGATTACCTTCTCTATATTTTCTTCATTTAGTTCGAGTCCAGTTTCTTCATCGACTACTTGTTCCACTGCGACTAATTCTGGTATCTTTTCCTTTAGTCGCTGCTCGATCCCCAACTTCATAGTCATAGCTGAATTTGGACAGGACCCGCAAGCTCCTTGTAGCTTCAACCTCACAACATTCCCATCAATCTCGTGCAATGCTACATTACCCCCATCGGAAATGAGATATGGTCGGATTTCATCTAATACACTCTCAACATTCTCCGGGGTCAATGTCAGCTCAACCATTGAATTTGGATTCGCAACAGCCTTCACAACTGCAAGATATGAAAATCAGGGAAGTTTTAGTAAATCCCCATACAAGTTTTTGCAATGTCACAAGTATCTGCTACATTTCACAAGATTCCAATATAATACTACCCTATTTTCTTCCACAATTAAGACAATGACACAACCAAACACAACCATATCCTCACAAACCAAGAGAACAGACTCCGTGCATCGCCCCAAACTCTCGCATCCGGAGAAAGGGGCATGGGTGTGGACAAACAGGCTATACTTGTATCATAAAATAACACTGATCAACATCTAAATGATAAGTATAGACGAATATCACCCGTAATGTGATTCCTTTAGGCACATTGTGCATAAGACTTAGGTACAAGCAAAAACTATCAAAGATTCCAATAAAATCCTTGAACACAAACATATTATCTCTACCATTAAAGTTTATGCCTATCTCAAACCAAATTCTTCAAAAACCACAAAACATGCCACAAAATTCACTCATGCTAGTTCACATCATATTAACACCTAACTCTAGAGGAACAATTAACAACTCATAATACAGAAATTGATGATCTGAACACGAAAAATTACCACTCGTGCGTGTGCTAATTGGAATCGCAACCTGTACGGAACGGCAAGAAGAGGTCTGCCATAGAAGATCGCTTCTTCTCCGAGAGAGCGCAAAAAACCCTGAAATCTGTGAAAATCATTCGATCAAACTGTTAGATTCGAGAAATAAAAAATGGAGAGAAAGAGGAGACCTTGGCGGGACGAGAAGCGGATGGTTGTAGGGTTAGACGAGCCCTGCAATAGGACTTCAATGCTACTGCTTCCATATCAGATAATTCAAACGGCTCGATTTCTCAAAATCCTCTGTAACGCTTTCTCTTTCAGGTTTGTTTGGCTTTGGCGCCGTCAGATTTTATGTATTTATAGGGTTTTAATTGCCCATTCTCTAAGGTATCGTACAGTTCCGAAATTCAAAATTGTATTCCCACATTGACATATATAATGTTTTTTTTTATGTTATCATTGCTTATACAATGATTTACAAATTTATGTAATCTATCATGTTGTAACTCATGTACGTTTCCTAATTACTCGATTTGTTTATGTTCTCTCTATTTAACTCCTTCATAGTCAATGCATATAGTCGATGAGACTGAAAGATGTTTGGTTGTTAAAACTAGTACGAGCTACTTCAGATAAGTGTGCTTCACTAAAGAATTGTCATTTTCACAGAAGGTGCAAGGCTCCAACACAACTCTTGTGGAGACTTTTCGTCCCATTTTTCCGCACTCTAATATAACAATCAACCAACAGTCGGTTGATGCAAATGTGACATTGTACGACATCTGATTTAGATATATATGATTTTACTCTTTGTGATAGATTAATGTAGTATCACAATCAACCTAGACCCGAATATGATTAAATCGACATCACTTTTATTCTAATGATTATATACTCTACAAGATTAATCGTGATCACAAAGATGATTTTTTTATACTTGTTGGTCGACCTAATGAAATAATAGGTTGAACATGATCACAACTTATAACTCGATCGATTCTTATGACACTTATTATATATGTGTGCACACGCTGCTGACAATTAAAATCCAAATCCACTCATTTTCACAAACAAAAAAATTTCAATTTTGCCGGTTCCTATTCGAACTAATTTTCAGATTTCAACCAAATCAGATTAAAGTCCGAAATCCGAATTGACAACTGCGAATATAACGAAGCGAAGCACTCAAAGATCTAAAGAGTAGTGGACAAAAATAAAAGCAGGCGCAGTGAGAGAGCTCTTTCTAGAGAGTGAGTCTGCAACCAAAAATGGCGAAGCTTCTCCTCCTTCTCTCCCTCCTTTTTCTCTCAATCCACCACCTTTTTGCCGCCGCTTCTCACTTCGAAGGCTTCGACGCCGACGACGACGCCGTCGACGACGAATACGACGACCTCCCCAATCTCCCCCTCCGATCCCCTCCCCTAACTCAGTCCGAGTCGCCACCCACCACCACCACCACCACCGATCCCAAATCTCACGAACCCAATGCGAACCCGACCACCAGCTCGGATCCTCCGCCGTCGGATCTCCCGAAGCCATCACCCACCAGCTTCGAGTTCTGGGACGAAGACGAATTCGAAGGGCTTCCCGTGGAGCCTCATGTTCCAGAAACCCCCAAATTCACCGCCACTCCCACTGATCCAATTCCAGATCCAATAATCGCTAAGAAATCCCCAATCGCCTCCGTTTCCAGATCCTACACGGTCGAGATCATCTGTGTCTCCTTCTTGATCATCTTCGGAATCAACTATTTCACCGGGAAGCTCCAGAACGAGAAGCTCGCGCTTGCTTGGGCGACGAAATTCGCGACCAAGGACTCGATTTTCGACAAGAATTTCAGCCTCCTCGGCGTCGGCGATACCGACGACTCGCCGCTGTTGTTGAAGGAAGGCCAGACTGTGTTCAAGTTCTATGCGAGCGGCCGGAGATACTGTCAGAGCATGTTGGCGACAATGGAGCTGAAGAGCAGGCATGATTTGATATCCAAGATTTACAATACGATCGTGCCTTGCAAAGATGAGATCACTTTTGAGGTCTACATGAATGAGGATGCCATGGACAATGTGGTCTTTGCCGTGGCAAAGAAGAAGGCTGCGAAGGTGATGCAGAAGGAGGAGAGGGACTTGCAGAAGTTTGCCACGTCGGTTTCGCAGCCGAATGGGAGGAAATGGGTTGCTGAGGAGCTGGGGGTTATATCGGAGTCCAAGGAGGTTGCAGGGGATTTGATCACTGAAGTCGTGCTTGATCAGGTATGATTGTAGCTTAATTACTGAAGTTAATTCTCTTAATTACTTTTTGAGATTTGGGTTTTGTTCATTATATGGCGATTTGAATACTTTCTACTAGTGTCTGCTTGTTCAAATATGATCATGTTTGGTTTGCACTTGTTTCTTGTTTCTTTCTCATATAGTTGTGACGTCGCTCAGCATATAGACTTTGGAATTAGTTACGTTTTCCCATCAGTTTGAGACCATTATCAGCAGGATTATGTTTTGTTTTCGTTATTTGTGTCATTTCACTCGCTTGCTTATCATATATGACCCGTTTTATAGGATTAGGTGTCATGTGAAATATATGATAATCCTTCATATTTAAAAGGTTATTTTGGATAGCATGTTGTTGAGATTTTTGTTTGCTTGCACTTTTTGAATGATTTTTTGGCTTCCCCTTTGTTTAATGCAGCTCTTCTTGGTACCTAGTTTCTAGTTTTGTTTGTTTTTGAGATATGGTTTTAATGCCATTTATTTCCCCCATTGTCCTTTGTTGTATATGTACTGCGATAAGAAAAGAAAACTGGTTTTGTTGTAGCAAATATTACCTGTTACAAGCCAAAATAGTGATTTACTGATGGGATTGGAGTATCATTGGATGAGAAAGGATAATGAAGATTCTGATATTTTGCGAGGGTTAGGGTACAATAAGGATGTAGCTGGCTGTTTTGTTAATGATATGTGTACGGTAACTCAACATTAAGGTATTAGAGCTATAGTTTGCCTGTGCCTTAAAAGGTGGTTTCGTCCTGCATACTATCTAGTCTAGTCATTCATTGTTTCATCTCCAGGTCTGCCTCTTCATTCCCAACTCAATGGAGATGGGGGTACACTCTTTCTTGCGTGCCTATCTATGTTTAAGTATTGCCCTATCCTCCCGGTGCCCCCTTAAACAAGCATTCTGTTGTTCCTAATGTCTCACTGATTCTCTTCCTGAAACAATAAAGAATTTCTATTACTACACTAAATAGGAAGTTACATTCGTACCTGTCCAAGAATTGCTCTATTCCCGATCTCACCATCAAGAGTGCGATCAGAGGCCCTTCTTACTTAACGAGTTTGTGTTGCATAATTGCAAATGTTTGATATTTGCTCTTAGACTACAAGTCTCAAATTAGATATCTTTCAGGCACTTTAAAGACAACCTTGGAGTTTAAGGTGATGATTAGAAAGTTAAAAATTTATCCTTCGAGTTATATTTACTTGTGTGACTTGGCTACCAATAAGTACATGAAATAGTCATTTCCATGAGTTATATGTTTAGATAGCAAAAGATTATAATAGAAGATTTGTTGCCACTGGCCGTTTAATTTGTGTAGGTGCTTCCTTGCCCTATCAGCTATGTTACTTTGGTTCAGTTATGACTGGTTCATGCATGCATTGCATATCGATTTTATGATAGGTGCAACTAGTTAATAATCTTGCTTGGTTTCTTTGTGCTCCATTAGTGTGTTTATTTTACAGTCATCTTGCATTTCTTGGATTGGCTACAGAGCTGTAATGATTGATTAGTATTTCTGTAATGTTTATTCTGCAGGTTTTTGGTGACAAAGCTTTTGAGAAATATGGAAAAGGTTTCATCTCTATGCATTTTTCTGACCAAAATATTGGCACACACAGGAAGATGTTGGTATTCAAGTTTGCGCTCCCAGATGCCAATAACATGGCCGATATGACTCGCTTGGTGGCACTTGTACCATATTATATTGATTTAATTGGCCGATACAAGCTCAGTCCACAGGTAGGTTTGCTTATAATTAATCTGCAATTGACATAAAAATTTGCCAGTTCACTCATGATCGCTTAAACTGTGAGTGGTGCAACTGCAGGCTCGATCTAAAACAGAAGCAAGCAGAACGAAGGCTGCTCAAGAGGCCTACAAAGAACTTCAAAACGCTAGGCAAGAAGCCTTGCAGAAAAAGAAGGCGGAGAAGAAAAAGATGATGGAGGAGGCCGAGGCAAAACTCAGTGCAGAAGCTATTCGCAAGAGAGAAGAAAAAAACCGTGCTCGTCAGATGAAGAAGGCAATGCCAAAAATGAAGATGACCCGCGCTCACTAGATCCCAATTCCGACTAGTCAAGACTGGAATTCATCCGATTTTCTTTTTCTGGGAGAAATCACAAGATTGTTTTTCATTAGTTAGTCCAGCATTACCATATATGGTTTCTGAATGTACCCAAAGTCGGAGATCCGATGACTATTGTGAATTCTCCCGGCTAACATTTTAGTTACACTGAAGAGCAACTTTTGGCGTAGTGATTACGAGTTCAATTTGATAACTCTTTTGTTTTCCATTTTAGTAGCTGATGACATATAGGCTTTGCAGGAGATCATGTAAATTTGTTAACCCCGTAACATGTAACGGGCTGCTTAAAAAATGTCTTCAAAAATTTGGCCTCGTGCACGAGGCTTCTACTATTATGATGTCTGCAACGTCATTTTACACAACACTTATGCTATGTATATCACAACAACAAGAGTAAGTAGAACCGAAGAAGGAGACCTAAAAAGCTCAAAAAAATTTAGGTCTCAAGATTCACAAACAAGTGAAAAAACAATGAATGGACAGCAAAAATATAAATAAAAACACAAAAACAATCACTCACCTTTTGTAGCTAAAATTACAAAGCAAGAGAGATTTATTTTTCACAAAACAGGCAAACAACAAAACAGACGCCGTCTGTGGGAATCGAACCCACGACCACGTGGTTAAAAGCCACGCGCTCTACCAGCTGAGCTAAGACGGCTTTGTTGAATAATAGTGTATCTAATATATCTAAACTTTAATAACATGACCATTTTTTCTTTATTTCTCTTGAGTTTGCAAATAGCAAATTATGATTTTTCTCGTTAATACAACGAGTTCTTGCTTTGATAGCAAGTTAAGGTGTTAGGATGTGCAAAACAGAGGCGGCGAGGTTTCGTGACTGGTTTTCTAATTGGTGTATGCGCAAGAGAATAGGAGGCGGTTGCATGAAAAGAGAATGTGACCTAAAATGCGATGGTTCGATTGGAAATCTTAGATCAACCTTCAATTTGCTGTTGAAATCATATGGGAGACTCGGTGATGGCGAGGGCCGATTGGTAGTGTCATTCATGTGGTCGCCTTCAACTTCAAGTGCAATTTTTTTCAGTTGTTTCTGTTGTTCAAGTTAGAGGGGAGGATTTTATTGTCTTCAACTTGACTATACACGCTAGTGAGAAGGACTCTAGTTCCTTTGGTTTGATTATTTAGGATGTTTTAAAAATTTGTGGCTCAATTTGATAATATCAAGTATTTTGTTTGCATGTTAGTTTACAAACCGAGTGGCTCACGAATTAGTTAGGTTTTCGATCTTTTTATCGTGTTTGTCTCAGTGGTTTGATCTCCAAACCCTCTCTCTTATATCATCTTTGTTATTTTCCGCAGTTTATAGTTTTTTGCATTAAAAGAAATATAGGTACCTATCCTTTCATTTTCAAATTACAAGTTAAGCCCAATTTAGTATGGGCCTTGGAAATTTATTAGTTGGACTTCGAATAAAATGGGCCTATTGGAAAATGGTCATTTTAGATTCCTTATTTTGTCCATTCATTTTTCCTTTGACGTATCTCTATTTTGTGACTCGATTCGTTTTAATAAATTTGTGAGCACAAGTAACGTCCAAATTTTGTTGTTATATCTAGACTGAGTCTCAACCGGTAACTCTTCGTCCGAGACTCTATGTTATGAATACATTTATGAGTTTGTAAAATCAAGAAATTAGATAAGTTAAGTAGTTGGTTGGTTGAATCAACCACTAATTTGTTTTTGTTGTTTAATGTGTACGTACGGCCATAGAATATATATGATTCCTGACGACGTGCAGGCCTCACCAGTTTGTATGTAGAAGATTCTTTTTCTGTTTATTTTCTTTTTCTGGATCTCTTCAATGTGTACAAAACTTTTCAGTCCCACTTAAGATTCTTCACATTTAGTGAATATGGTTTAATTGTTTTCACTAAATATGTGTTTAATTTTCTATATTACGAAAAGTCTTGTAGTTCTAGGCTTCTAGCCTTGTCTTATATGTGATTTATGTATACATAATGATAAAATATATTCCAATTGCACATATGTATAAGCCGGCTTAAAGGTTTCATTGTTCGTTTTGTTTCGGTTTATGTTTCTTTGGTGTATTTACCTTGATCCCTTCTCGGGATTTATTCAATATATTAGGTACTTTTGCTGATAAAAAAAATGTATAAGTCAACTTAATTTGATATATGTATACATGCTTGCAATTAAGCAAGGAATCAAAAGTGGTTCCATGTTCTTAATGTAGATCCCGTAAATAACTAATGTATGAATTAATATAAAATGAAATTATAAAAGATACATTTATCTTATATAGTCTCAACGCAACGCGTCAAATATTTTTTTAATTGTAATTAATTATATATTCAGTTTCGTTCAAAAAAAATTATATATTCAATTCAGAGTTTTAGGTTGCAATTACATTAAATTAAACAATGTCTTATTCCAACATTTAAATATTAATGAACAATGTTGAATATGAAAATGAGTATTTTTTTTATCTATTTTGAAAATAAACAAATATACGTTAGTTAAAGTGATATATTTACTATTGTAATATTATAATTATGTAGTTACTTCTTCATCTCAAAATAAGTGTATTGAAATTTTTTTTGAGGAAAATTAAAGAGAAATTGGTTAATATTGTACATTTGCTATTATATCTTCATGAATATATGTTATAACAAACTTAAAATATACTAACTAACTTATTATAGGGATATTAGTAAATCACATATAACTAACTTTTTAAAATGATAAGTATGAAATTCATTTCAAGTAAAAAAAAATTCAAGACAAAATGCAAAACAAATACAACACTCATTTAAAACAGATAGAGTATAACAAACTTAAGCGGAACTAGCGAACTTATTATAAGAATATTTGACGATTCATGCAATTATGACTTTCTGAAAAATATAATAAATCACTTATTTCAACACAAAAACTAAACAAAGAAAAGCAGACATCATATGTGTGTGTATGAGCGCTTGAAAATTGCAATTATGCAAGGAATCAAAAGTTAGTCAATGTTCATATATATAGATATATATCCGTCCTATGAATAACTAATGTCTTTCTTTTTTATCAAAACTAATGTCTAAATTAATGTAAAAATAAACTATAATCCATTTATCATCTTATAATTATTCTTATGTCATCTCAGCTAAATGTGTCAAATACTATTTTGATGGTAATTTTTTTTAAAGAAAATACCAATATTATTAATTCATAATCAAAATGCAAGTTACATCCAGAAAATC